>JAHWFP010203619.1:68104-90950 GCA_023313725.1 Lithobius niger
CCTTTCACTGTGTACCACTGATCAGCTCGGAAGTGATAGGATGTTAATTTTGAAGTGCAGTACAGTATTCCTAATTTGTGATGTCTGAAATTGATGCAATCCTAAAAACACAAAATGCATAATTTCAAGTTTAAAGCTATTTCCCAATTTCAATACTCTTTGCACCAAATATCGTGCATTGTTAAAATACTGGTGTAATTTTAATACGAAAAAGGCAGCAAAATTATGACAATAATTCATTTAGTCTTTGTGTTGTAGGGCTCAAAGCAGTGTCACAATCAGTTAAAAGAGCGCAATGATAAAATTGGAATTCTAAACAATGCACAAAGGTGGTGCCAAATGTCATGAAACAGTGCATTAAGCTTAAATCAGAGGGAAAAAAATCAATAATTTTTTTCCCATTAAAGCTATCAACATATACATTTACCAATAAGATTTGTTGTTGTTATATAAAACTCGGGTGTTGACACCACAGCACTACAACACCAGATAGCCTACCACCTCATTCATAAGTACTGGAGAAATCCGAGTACCTGGGTACTGAGCTTTGTACCGGCACTGGATGAAAAACTTGTGGTACCGCCCAACAATACCTCTACTGCTGATTACAAACAGCTGACTATCTTCTTCAGGTGACGTACTTCACCACTTTTTTACCTCGTCAAGTCAGCTCAAGTGTAATTTAAATCTGGCAGTTGACTGCGGCCTCGGCCCACTTTATTCTCTCCACTTCTCACGTAGTGCATTGCATCGTTGAAATTGCCACGTAACAAATATTGGATCCCTGGGTTTGATAGTCCCTGAATATTCGTCTGCGCCGGCTTCTCACGGACAGAGACATATAGGCTTCATGACTGACATGAAAAAAAGGCGTTAACATGAATGGCGTTGCAGTCTTCCACATACACACAAGCACACAATAAAATTGAAGAGTACTGAGACAGTATTGGTATCCAACTCTAACTGGAACATGCATCTGAGAGGCCTTGAATACCTGGCTATTCAACACCACGTCCGAGAGAAGACCTTTATGAATATCCAGGGACCATCAAACCCAGGGATCCAAGTTTTGCTATGTGGCGAGTTCAACAATGCACTGCATGAGAAGTGAAGACCATATGAATACAGTGGGCCGTGGCCGTAGCCAACCACCAGATATTGAGGTGGGGAAATATCTTTAAACTTGAAATTGTGCGTTTTGTGTGGTTGTAATGCAATCCTCTATTAAATGCGTGGTTTTTCGTCTTTCTGACGAGTATTTCTGTTTTTATTGCTAAATATTTGTACAACTTTAGCTTTGGAAAGTAACGAGGATGGCGTGGGGACTGAAGCATTTTTCGGTTGGCCTAGCAATATTGCGCCATTTTTTTTATTTAGAAATTTCATTCAGCAGGAATAATCTGCCAGCAAAACAGTGAATGTACCAGTGTGTATTCCTGTCGATATGAACCTTTGTCACTATTTGGTAGCTTTGTTACCGTTTATACATTTGACTGACACTTGACATGACATGGTTGACTTGAGTTTCAAGTTTGGGTGGGACTCGGGGGTAAAGGCAATCAAATAAAATTAGGTACCGGTGTGCGCAAAAGATTCGTAACTTAAACATATGAATAATTAGGAAAACTGGCAGTAAAAAGCATGATGGAGCTCCTCGTGTATGTTGTTCCTTGTTTTATTTTATTTGTTTTTTATTTTTCTAGTAAGTCGTGCATTAAAATAACTAGTAGGTTATGGGAAGTTTTGTAAGACTAGTGATGTCTTATTTTGTTTGTATTAATAAGGAATTATAATGGTATTCACTTTTCAACAAAGGTTTGCTTTGACCTCAGTTTGAAAGAGTTAAAAGATGGACAACTTGGAAACTGGTTACCAGCCTCTGTTCCCTTACCACGAAAATGGCGACGATACCCCTCAAGAAACGGGCGTCATGATCCATGTTGTTCCAGAAAGCAGCAAAGGTAATTATAGATTGTCCAAAAAAACACAAACTTGTATAAGGGTCGATATCCAAGTTGAAAATGGTTTGGCCCTTCAACCAAACCATTTAAGTTAATCCCACCGAGTATTCGTTCTAAGGTTGAATGAAAAACTTGATCATTGCTACTTTCCTGTTATCAGTAAAGACAAGTAATTTTAGCAATCAGTTTTTAGATTTTGCAGCTGCTTTAAAAATTGAGAATAAAAAAGCTTTTGGAGTTCTTAGTGTAAGTCTGCTGATTCCAAAAACGAGTAGTATGCTGAAGTATGCGATATTTGATAAACCCCAAGGAAATTAAAAAAAAAAGTCAAGTTTTACAATCATTTCCAGAGTACGTTGTCCTAAATGCCTCTCAAAACACAGTAAAGTGTGACAAATCCAAGGAAATGTTGCTTTGTGTTTTAAACAACACTTTATTATAATAAGTCAGCAAGCAGGATGATGGCTGGTTACTTGTACTGTGGCTGCTGGAGCTTATTTATAGGATGAGGGTGTAGTAAACAACCCCCTTTCTATTACGGTGGATAGATACAGTATTGGATGATTACACAGACTTCAGTTACGAGTCATGGCGAATCTTTGGTTGACATCGACAGTCGACACGTATCACACATGCCTGGCAGTTTGGCTGCAGCATACAGGACAGTCCACTCGTACAGTTCATTGGCATGTACAAATGATCGACATAGGTTTAGGCTTAGTCTTTTTAGCACATCACCACGTGTACGTCTTGTCATCGTGTTTGAACCGGACAACAATCTCACTGAACTGTACTGGTGAGGGGGTGTCTTCTTGTATTTTAATGCTGCAGAATTGCAATAAGTTTTTGCAGAATTTGGTCTGATTGACAACAGAAATTGCCATGGCTATGGTTTAAATAATTTCACGTAAATTACTTTTCTATAGTCATCATCATGAGAACCATTATATGATTTGTGTTTGTGTGAAAATATTGTTGGTATTTCAGTCTAAAGTAGTCTTCCATTATGTGGCCCAAAGAGAAAAGCATGTTTTAGTAGTTACAAGGGCTATGAAAAGTAAAAAAAAAATAATAATATGCAAGAAAAGCATACTGGTGACACAAATAAATTTGTGATGTTATACTCTTGAGATGCAATTTACAGTTTATAGCCCCTCTAGTCTACCGTATATTTCTGAATATAAGACGGTATTTTTTTTTTTCAAATTTACACCATTAAAATAGCAGTATTGTGTTATACTCGCGTTCAAATCCATAACTCGGTCAAATGTTGGCCGATTTTGATGTTTGAATACACCATTTCGATCGTTTTTCCGAGAGCTAGCCAATGGTGCTAATCTCATGGTAGTTGCTCAAACGGTTTTTTGATTATTTAGTAAAAACTAAATATGTATTGAATCCAGGACCAGGGGAATTTACTAGTATACAAACTAATAAATATTATACTAAACCTTACGAAAACCTTGATGAAGTCACCCGTCTTATAATCGCAACCATTTATTTCTTTGGAACATGCGAGCCCAAAAATGCGACTCATCTTATATTTGAGGCATCTTGCATTCGGACGTATACGGTATACTAGCACACAAGTTAAAAGCCAGTCAACTTATCTGAATAATATATTTTGTAATATTGCAACAACAAAGTACGATATTGCAAATTTTAATTACATACCTTTTATGTGCATAATATAAACAAATACAATCCACCGTTCAGTTTTTGCGTAGCATCCAGAGATTTAATGTGAAGATAATTAAAGACGTTTGGTACTTTGAGACGTTGTGTAAATTTTCAACCTTATCTTTTTTTTAGCTCGTTGGAATCATATAGAAGACTTGGATTTTTTCTTCACTAGAATATCCTTTGCTGTTCCAGTATACAAAATTCTTGCATTTAGAGGTGAATTTTAATAATTCTCGGAGCGTAATTGGAATTTATATTTTAAAAGGTTGTGTTTTTACTTTGTGGAATTTTCATGATGGGGAAACGACTTTTGATGGCTTAATGCTTCCCAAGGCTGTGACAATTAGTTTATGAAGTCAGTCTAAATACTAACTATTATTGTGAAAAGTATTATTTTTTCATCCTTTGTTTTTAATTTGTATGCGATGTTTAGTTTGCTGCTGGAGTAGCTTTTCATTTCTTTTCTTGAATGGTTGTGTAGCAGCCAGTTGCTACTTGTATGTTCTTCAGATGTGCTAAGCCGAACTCCTTGACTACCGTATTGTTTCGCATATAGTATAACCACACTTGCAGATAAACCACATCCTTAAAAAAAGAACACAACAAAAAAGAAATTGTATGCAAACCAACACGTTTTCTGTACAAAATATTGAATACTTATGACAGATGTAAATGTATGAAAATGTTAACTTTAATTCAACAGACAAGCCCTTTCTGGTGTAAATATACATGAGTACTGTTAAAATAACCAGTGAGCACTAATTTTTCTTATTCCGTTGTTTGGAGGCCACATTTGTGTACAGCCTTAGAAGAGCCTTAGAATAACTTCTAAGGCTGTACCGAACTGAACAAACCGAACCGAACTTGGCCGAACAGTGGGTGTTAGGTTCGGTGTTCGGCCTTTCAAAGGCAAAATACCAAACCTAACATATTTTCATGGATTTGGATGTTTGAATACACCATTTTGAAGGTTCGATCGCCAGCTTTCCATTGGGCCAAACCAGAAGTTCCTAGCTCTAACCATTCAGAAGTTATGAGGGAAAATATGAAAGAAGAGGAGATTTCTTTATGTTTAAAGAGAGTTCCACATCTGTGCACTTATGAAGATCGCTGCACTAAGCTGGTCGAGCTGCTGGACCAGTGGCAATAAGTCCATATGAAAATACCTGCATTTATTAAGAAATTTTTACTTTGATAAGTATACGAAGCTCCATGTTCCTAGTTCTTTTAAATTTTATTTTAAAGGTTCAATGGTTTGGTACATTTTTGTTCTGTTCGTAAGTGTTTGGTGTTCGGCTTGTTGTTTGGTTTGTTCGGTTTGGTTTGGTTTGGCTGAAAATTTGTTGTTCGGTACAGCCTTAATAACTTCATAACAGTTGTAGCTAGTGACTTTTGGTTTGCACCATTGAAAGCTGGCTACAATGATTAAAATGGTGTATTTGAACATCAAAATCGGTCAATATTTAGCGAAATTATTGTCATGTCCACAGGAAAACCTTTCGTTGCTTTTTTCGGCAAATATATTTTTAAAAAAGGTGGCTTACATGCAAGATAATATGGTAGTTATTTAACTCCAGGTTTATTTGCATGAGGACAAGAGTTTTTTGTGTCAAAGTTGCCAGGGTCGTTGCTAGTGGGAGGAAACTGCATATATAAACAAACTGAAAAGGGCATAATAAGACCAGGTTTTTTTTTTTTTTGGTTTCTGCAGATTTTGTCCAAATCTGTCCTTGCCAATACACAGATTAGCTGCATACGTGTATGTACTAGGAGGCACAATACCAAGCATAGCTAGGAAAGTAATCTACTTGTTTACGTCTTGTACGCTTAGATTTCAAAGTAAAGGATATTTACCGTTCCAATATCCTTGCAAATTTTCGACAGTCTGGTTTTTCTGGAGTTTTAGGGGCTCAGAATGACTGTCTTCATCAGGCTACCACATCACCGCTCACTTCGTCGTGATCGTTTGTCTGCTATTTGAATGCGACGCGAGGCCATAGCCTCCGTAACGTGCAGGTCAGTACACCCCTTCTCCCGCAGTAACTTATTAAACTCTCCTTTCAGCAGGAACTGAATGTTTGGGTTTGAAGGTCCCTAGATATTCATCAGCACAGCCTTCTCTTGGCTGTGGTGTCGAAGAGTCAGGGATTCTAGGCTTCGTATATGCACATCATTGTTTGAGTTGGACTTCAGGAGTGTCACAGTGCCTTCCCAGTTGATTCGGTGTAGAACTGTGGTGAACTGCTATGCCATTCGTTACAACTTCATTCCTGGTGTATGTCATGGGCTGCTTGACCCTCGTGCAGCACATGGTAGACATCAGGAATGAAGTCGTAACAAATGGCGTAGCAGTCCACCACAAGGAAACTTGACACCGAATCAACTGGGAAGGCATTGTGACACTCCTCAAGTCTAACTCTAACAATGATGTGCATCTGAGAAGCCTAGAATTCCTGGCTATTCAACACCACAGCCAAGAGAAGGAAGGCTGTGCTGATGAATATCCAGGAACCTTCAAACCCAAACATTCAGTTCCTGTTGAGAAAGCTTAATCATTTGCTGCGGAGAAGTGGTGCACTGGCCTGCAAGTTAAGGAGGCTATGGCCTCGCGTCACAGACGAACAATCACGACGAAGTGAGTGGTGATGTTGTAGCCTGATGAAGACAGTCGTTCTGAGCCCCTCTAACTCCAGAAAAACCAGACTCTCGAAAATTTGCGAGGATATTGGAACGCTAAATATCCTTTACTTTGAAATCTAAGCGTACAAGGACGTAAACATGGACTCTAATTTTCAAAATAAACGATGTGATATTTAAAAAAAGTTACGTACTGTTTTGACAGTTTTATGCGTGCCTGGTTGAGGGGTGTAGGTTTATGACCAGTTGCCTCTTGAAATTGAAAAAAAAAAGCAGCATCTGCAGGTCACGTAATACTAATGCAACTTCAGTCTACAAGCCTCACAAAATTCAGTGCTATTCAGTGGTTTCAGTGCTATACTCTGGACTTCGTATACGAGTGACACTTAATTGAATATTAATTTCTTAAGTTTGTTGCTCCTCTTGGGTATGGCATCCATGCATCCTTTGTAGTGGTGCACCGATTCCGATACCGATTCCGGTTCTGAGTAAGGTTCCGTGGTATTGGAACCGATACCGGAACCGCTATCTTGGTTGGCCGATACTGACTACCTTTCAGAAATAGGCAGAGATCACTAAATCACTTGATCTTGTCATCTACTTTACCTTTTCCAGGGGTATGCGATAGTTGAGATGAATTCTTAGAGGTCTAGAGAACAAAAAAATTAATTTCAGTAGCTTAGTCATCGTAAAACTGTGCTTGTTAGTAGACTCTTGGATGAGCAACTAACACATTTTCGCGCGTTTTTAGTTGGCCACTTGCCTGTTTACACGAACTTTTGTTGAGTAGTTTGCATCATACAACCATAAAATCCCATCTAGAATGGTAATATACTAAGCAGGATACGTTACAGTTGATTCCCGTTTGTTTAAGGATGTCAGGACTTTATTATCATTAAGTTGTTTCCCTTTGCTTAGCGATTCATAGCTTGTCAATCCTGCACCACCATTTTTTTTTTCTAAATCGTGGGTTTGATTGGAGTCACAGTGCATGCACTTTATCCGGGCTGCAAAAATCTTCAAGTATGCAATGCTTTGCTAAGACTCTTGGGCATTCGGGCTGCAAAAAATCTTGAAGCATGCTCTTATTTATACTTTGTTCCACATTATGTTTTCAGAAAACTGACTCTATGACGGCACGTTTTCTTCCACTACGAGTGCAAAAAATCCGTAAACATCCCATTCGTAAACTCTAACAGTAACTTTGTTGAGTGTACAAATGTGATATCCACATTTTTTGCACTCTTAATGCAAGGAAACGAGTCGTCATCCAGTCAGTTTTCTGGAAACATAATGTGGAACAAACTATAGCCAGTTATTTTTATTTTAATTAAATTTTTTTTATTTTAATTTTAAAATAAAGTTAAATTTAATAAGTGAAGAAAAAAAATTAAATCTTATCAGCTTCATTGAAGGACTTGGACCAATCCAAGAAGAATAATCCTATTTAAAAATGCAGGTCCAGAGCAAAATTTAAAAAATCGTTTCAATTTTCTAGTTATTTTAAACTAGTTTTTTAAGTTTTTTAATTTAATTTTAATTTTTAAAAAATTAAATCTGATACATTCGGAAAGCAAAAATTTTAAATCACATCAGTGCCAGTAGAAAAAGGGCTTGGCGTTAATCCAGGAAACAAAAAACCTATTTAAAAAAAAATAAGTGACACGTTTTATATTTTTTTTTAATGTTAATCTAATTTTATTTTTAATTTTATTTATACAAATTTGTATATATCACAATTTTTGTTAAAAAAATGTATGTAAATTATAAAAATTTCATACAGCAGAACTCTGTACACCTTGAATATAATTCATTATTTAATTTTTAATTTTTTTCAATTCGCTGTGGCACTTGCCATGTGGTAATTGGAATCGGAACCGTACGGAACCGGTCTATTGGTATCGGAACCGGAATTATGGTATCGGTACACCACTAATCCTTTGCATCCGCCATAAATGGAGAGAAAATGGTGTCGTCAAATGTGTTTAGAGCAGACATAATCTCACGTGTGGTTCACTTGTTGTTTTTAAAGAAGTGATAGTATGCTATTTCCTTAACATTCTCAAGTGTATCAATACCACCAGAAGCATGGATTTACCTGTATGATGATTCAAGAGGTGCTGGAATTAGTGTAAGTATTTTAGCTGCCTCAGATGCATTATGTATAATGCTTAAATACTTAGAAAAATTGCCTTTCGCATTCGACTTGCGTGTGCAGTGTACTGCATGAAGTGTGTGACATCCAGCATTTTTAAGTAGGGATCGACCGATAATCGGTTTGTATTATCATCAGGCGATATTATTCATCTGATAATCAGATCAGTATCAAATAGATTTATTAGTCCGATACCGATGTTAACCTCGCTGTCAAATGTGCCTTGGGCACTTTACTCAGTGAGTTTGTTTGTTTATTAAATCACTCTGGTATTTAACACGTATACTACATATATAGCTTGGGATCGACCGGATACCGTTTTGCCGAATCCGGGTCGGTTCCGGATAATTTGATGTCAGTGCCGGACCGGTTCCGGATCTAGGTTCCGGAGCCAGGTCGATACCGGATACCAGGTAATTCACACACATAAACGAAATAAAGTTGTTAATTTTTTCCCCTTATAAGTTGCAGCTATGGTGTTAATTTTCGCTTTGTTTCACATTACTTTCTTACATTAAACACTTAGAAGTCGTACGCTATTAAGAGTACCAGTGTAGTATAATTGCATGTAGGCTACAGAACTATTTTTGCAATGTTGCCAAATTCTGCAAATTTTTTTTTGAAACAGTCAAACAAAGCACTCATTAAGTTAATCAATCAAAAAACATTTTTCTAGTTGAAGGATTTCTCATTGATTAGCCTACTGCTTCATTTCGAAAAATAATTTGCTAAATTTTGCGATATTTGTGAAACCAGTATGTAGTCTATGCATTTATTTTAGATTAAAATTATTGAATTTTGGTTGCATTAAAAAAAATCAAAATCACAACAGGTCTTTTATTTACAGCTTTTTTACTTTGGTTTTGTTCCATTTTGTATTGCGCACAGTATAACAAAGACCGAAAGCAAAATAAAAGAACGAAAGCAAAAACAAAAAAAACGAAACCAACATAAAAAAAAGGTTTTTCATTTTATGAACAAAACTCTCGACTCTTGCAACATGGAAGTCATCTTTGGTTTATCATGCTATTATTTCTTGCTAGTTTTTGATGCCGTCATTAAACCGTCTTACTTTTCGAATTTAACCCTTTGGCGTCCAAACTACGATTTATCGTCATTTCAAAACTGTTTCTAAAACTCCCGATCAAAGTTCCGTTTGGAAAGAAAAACCACCATTGCATACAACAGAGGTGCAATTCCGACTAAATTAGGTACTTTGGCACGGGTATTTTGGATTTATTTAATTTAATATCTTTTAATTACCTCAACTGTTGTTTTTGTTGGCCGTGTCGTCAAAATTGACGTGTAATTGCTTTTGATTGCTAAAACTTGCCCTTGGTTCAAGCTATCGTAACACAACAACGCAACGAACGGCCGCCATCTTGGTCGCGTTGGAAAGCTGGCATTCCCCGATTGGCATGTGTATAGCACGTGATCACTCATCGTGGCGGGGGGCATCACAACTAACGTCACACGAAGCGAGTCAAGGTCACAGCCATTGGAGCTAGCAGGTGCGCGTCTCTTGGCGGACAGCCGGCTGGGAGTGGGAGTGCTATAGCGGCTGTAAACGGATTGCTTTCAACGATAGTGAATATAATTTAGGAAATAAAACAACTTTAAACTATTTCTACTGTAGTATAAAGTTTAAAAAAGGATGTCAGAATCTGTAAACAACGCTGTAATGAAAGAATAACCATAGGACGTTATCATTTCAAGGTCTCCCATGTACTGCAACGGAAGATAAATATTTTCGTAAAGCGGATTTACGTAGTCGAACTTCAACTTTTTTTTAAGTTGTGAAAACCTAATACGATTGTCCCAAGTACATTTTTGTGCAATAATTTACACTGTAATTCTTACATCTGCAATTTTTTATACCCCGAGATCACTTAGTTATTTTACTATGATTTATTTTACTGAGGCAAGCAACATGTTTACGGCGACAATGTTTTGGTTGTGTTGCAACCGGTATCCAGCTCAATATAATTGCCGTATCCAAATTTCGCCGGATACTGCATTATCCGGCGCCGGATTCGGATATATCGGGACTCGGTCGATCCCTATATATAACCCTTTATAGACTGGCGTCCCTTTAAAAGGGCGGCTACTGAACGGCAAAAAACTAAGTCCCAACGCGCAACGGAGCTTTGTGAGGGTTCCCCGGGAACCCCGAGTAAAGCTAGCAGCAACAGCCCAATGGTCAGCGTCCTTGTCTGTAAACCAAGTGAATGCCGGATTGAATCCCACGACGGCCCAACTATCATATGGGACTTAAAAAAAATTAATGTAAGAATATTACTAAATATTAATATTATAAGAATATTACTAAATAAATATACTCGTACCATTGATATGAGTCTAGTGAATTATGTTTATTTACCTAATATGTATAATACACGTATGACAATAATAACATTTTGTAATGCCTTGAAATAAAAGTGTTAAAAAAACTAATTTTAATTTTATTTTCAATTATGAAAAGTAATGATAATATTTTCATAGCAATGGTTTACGCACAATTTCAAATGAATAAAAGATATTAGTACAATATCTTCAGCAAATTTTACCTAGAGGCTACGCTCGACCGCCGATTCGAAAAGCAGACGATTGTAATGACGATCGAACGTGACATAGTGGAATGAAATTTCTGTTTCTACTTGCCGGTCAGAAAATATCCACTACCTGTAAATTTGTTTGCATTATGTTCCTGGATGCTCCTTTCCCAGGGGAATCAAAACTCTTGAGATGCGCCCAGCTCACACACCCACCTGCGCATGCACGGGTCCAGCACGTGCAGGCCCTCCAT
Organism: Lithobius niger; assembly: GCA_023313725.1. Classification (NCBI taxonomy): domain Eukaryota; kingdom Metazoa; phylum Arthropoda; class Chilopoda; order Lithobiomorpha; family Lithobiidae; genus Lithobius; species Lithobius niger. Next base: position 79,347 of record JAHWFP010203619.1, read on the forward strand.
AAATGGTATTACAGCGATGATAAGCCCTTTCACTTTTCGTAATCATCATTGCCCATGATGTTCGTCATTTGTTGCTCACACCGACTTGCCATTCTCAGGTTCACTTCCCTCTCGTACTCCTGTCCCCCTCACTTGTCGTTCGCCAACGCTCTCGTCTTTCCACTCGCTATCCATTCACTGTTTGTAAGCTTTTCGCCGTTCGCAAGCGCTCGTGGCTAGCAGCCCGTTCACAAGCCATTTGCCGCTCACATGCACGACGACCGTCACTAACAGCCCGTTCGTCGTTCGCAAGCCTATTCGCGTTCGCAAGCTCATTCGCGTTCCACAAGCCCGTTCGCCGTTCGTCGTTCATAAACCCGTTCGCCGCTCGCAGCCCGTTCGCTGTTCGCAAGCTCAGTTTGCTGCTCACAAGCACCACGACCGCCGTTCGTCATCTACAGCACTCTCCCATTAGGCAATGCACAACTTCGTCACCTCCACTCTAAGTCGGTTGTACTAGAGTTCGTCTGCACGCCGATCGTTCGTCATTGTTGCCCCACGTTAGTCGTTGTCAATCAACACGGTGCGTCTTCCTGCTCACCAAGAAACACAACGATCGTGAAGCCCACCTTATGCCCGTGTTCGCCCGCTCGCCTCACTCTTCTTATCACACTAGGGTCACTCCTATCTCACATTCTGTGTTGCCTTCCCCGGCATCATTCCAGGTACTGACACGTTTTCAATTGCTGCTGTTCACGTCGCTCCGTCGGCACCTGACATCAACCATCGTTCGCCCTTCTCTCGTGTCACACTTCACACTCCCCCATCGAACACCACCTTTTACGACCACCATGCACATGTTTGCATCACCGACGTCCTACCTCAACGTTAATTTCACGCTGTGAGCCCAAACATCCGTCATTTATCTTCACTTGAAGAAGATTTTCACAACTTGCACTCATTCATCCATGAACAAGCCCCAAAAACACCACTGCAGCGAAGGACATCCAGAGGGTTGACGTAACCTATTCCCTGCTTCCTTTCGCTCCCTTCGCCTTCAACGTTCATGCACCAGCACCACTTCTGGCGCTCAGCATACTTGATTGCCGCATAAGCCAACTACTGACCCTGTCATCAGTCACTGATGATACCCACACCACTTGACACCCGTCATTACCCTTTGGTTCAAGAAGGTCAATCACTGTGCCAACGTCAACCACACACAGGCTGCAACCACAACAACATCATGACTGCACATGTTTCACGACACTTCCAACTTCACAATCTCGTCGCTTTCACATGAACAACACCTGCTGCACCGTTGGTGGAACCAACTTATCTTCGTGAGTCTCCTTACATGGATTCGACACGAAGATGTGTAACATCATCTGGACTTCTTAGCCAAAAGTGTTATCCAACCTCCTCTTGCACCTTTCACTGGAAAGAAGACCTCAATACAATGCTCCCTTCCACAACGCAACCCTCGGGTCCTCCGTCTCTCGGAAATGCACCGTTCCTTCCACTTCTCTCTCTTGCCCTTCATCACCTGGCTTCTTGAAGCAACCCCGATCGGACAACAAAATTTTTCGTTTCACTCTTCTTACACCTTCTCACAGGATTAGACCTGTGAGGTCTCGTACTTAGGAAACCAACCCATCCTCATCTGGGTTCCCTCGAACCGCCAGATATCTCACCTAACCTCCTTATGCATTCGACACTGAGAAGAAGACCTCTCAAAACGGCCTTCGGGTCCACCATGTCTAATGGAAGTGCACCGACACTCCAATGTCACCCTCCTTGCCCTTCAACCACTAAAGTTCTCGAGGCAATCCACGCAGGCCAGTGAATTTGGTCACTTTACCTTACGCCACTAATCGTTTCACAGGATTATTATGTCATGGTTCGTCACAAATCTTGTGCAATCGTCCCATCCCTAGTTCACGTCGTCTACTCATCTAACAATGAACAATGCAGACGCATCTGCCACTCATCCGAATTACACATCTCTCGGACCACACCCCTTCAGCTGTAATCCGTCACTAACTTTCAACCTCCCCCCCCCCCCCAAAAAAAAAACCCTCAGCACCACAGCCAACGACCTCTCATCAATCTTCTCGACTGTACCGCAACACCTTGCTCATCGCAACCTACGGCCCTTCACCTTGACTCTTGATGGCTCTCGGGCCCCTACGCCCCACTGAGTCTAACAGGGACTCCCACTAACCTTTCACGAACATTGTCTCCAGCAACCGTCAACGAACTCCCCATCCCTTGACCCGGTCTCGTTCGGTTGTCGTCAACACTTTTCTAATCATTAAGTGCTGTTCCTGCCCATGGAAAGATTTTCAGCGTTCACCCCTTTTACACTGTGCCCATCAAGAAGCTTTCCAACGGACAACCCACAATCTACTTCTACCATCAAATCCCGCCCACTCCAGCCACCATGGCTCTGGTGAACCACTTTAATCCCTCTTATCATGGCGACTTTGCTACGCTGCACCCTCCATATTCAGTCACACCTCCACCTTTACCTGGAAGTGACTGTTGGAACTACATCACTGAACGAAAGGCCACACCACCTCAAAGATCTGCTCTAAGCCACATTCCTCTCACCCTCTTGCACCTGTAACACGCACATCCCGCAACTCTTTCAGGCCCATCAAACACTTCACTCAGCATTTGTTGCTGCTTCGCAACCTCTTCCGGACCTTGCTCTTGCAATTCCCACAGGAGACGAACTCTGCTCCCTGAACATTCGAACCCAATCCTGAGCATCTGAACCAAACTCAACTCTCATCCGGGCCGAACTCTTGCCGCCTCACACCTTCTGTGGGCCAAACTTGGTATCACATCACATAGCACTCGTCTCGACACTCGCCACCGTTCTCAAACCGAACTAACCAACGCAGACATGATCTGTTCCACAAATCTCTCCGCCTTCATACCCAACAACCTTTCGGAAAACCTTCATCCAGAAAATTCGAACTACAACTTACACTCTCTGTAAATCCTTCACCTCCCGCTCAACCTTCGGGAACTGGACTTCGTTACTTGCTCTCTATTAACTTCTTCCTTCACTCTGAACCGTAATTCTGCTCCTATGGCTAAACTACCACCATACCTCATGGACTAACCTGTCACCCGGAAGACCATGGACTCAAAGATCCTTCTTACCAGCTCAACACGCAGTCAACACCACTTGTGTAGTCATCTTACTTCTAAGTCTCACCCTCAAGAATCTCTGACTTTATCCCAGACTTCAAGAAATATATCCTACCACCCATTCAATCCTCCATGATGTAACTCAATAAAGGACCTAGCACCAAAGCAAGCATCCCCTTCTTATTAAGACCACTCCCCCCCCCCCCCCCGCCCCTCTTAAAACAGTCAACACTGGAATCAGGAAACTCGCCGAACGTCCTCACCAACTCGCTTTGGTAATGGAAAGTTCCTTCCCCACTCCAACTGCCTTGCGCACTGAAGTTGGTCGTGATCAGAGAAAGTTGCGCCTGCAACCAATCCACCACAACTCTGTCACTGTGGACCCAGCTCACACCCTTGGGGGCCTCGCCATGATGGTGTCCGCCACCTATATTGACGAGGTCAACTGTAAATGCAAACAAATTTACAGGTAGTGGATATTTTCCCTAGGCAATAGAAACCAATTTTGACCTATTTTCTCCCCCCCCCCCCCCCAAGGGATCCAATTTTGACCTATCTTCTTTTTTGCCTGGAGAAGACTGTCGTCTGAGCCCCAACATCTCCAGAGAATTGAGTCGAAAGTTTTCTGAAGATATTGTACTAATTTTATTTCAAACAAATAAATTGCTTATAAACGATTGCTACGAAGATGAAACCCGTATTTCAAAGTAAGCGCTACGGCATTTAAAGATAATATTATATCTTGACTATGTTAAATTTTTTCTTGGTTAAAATAAATGTAATATCGGATCGGTGTGACGGTTATCAGCATCAAATCTGCTAAAACCTATATTGGTCGATCCATCTTGCAGAGTACGCATTTTTATAATAGTCCCATCCAACCAGTTTTTAATAGCTTTTACGTGCAACAGAATGCTTATTCGTTTCTCCTCCATCAAGAGGCAATGGAATGCCCGACCATTCCCTTTTCTGTATCTTAAAACTACCTCGTATTACATATGGTCAGTGGGAATAATAACCCACCTCAATGCATGCAGGATGAGGTCAGCATATTCAAGTTCTTGATAATTCTTCATGTAGAAATAAGCAACAGTGCACATGGTAGCAGGGATACGAGATACAATCAAATTCGATACCAACATCAAAAGGCAACTTTACAGTAAGTTAAAGTATGACGTACAAAATTTCTGGACTTTTACGCACTTTTTGTGAAGCGAGAGGGGGCGAGGGATATTCGTCTAACTGGAAAATCGCATAACTGGAAGAATGTATAACGGAAAACAGTATAACAGAATATCATCTAACAGGAAATTCGTATAATGGAAAAGCGTCTAACTGGAAATTCGTATAATGGAAAATCGTCTAATATCCCAGCCTCGCGCTCGCTGCCGCTATACATATAACATCAGAAACCGCAGTTAGACGTTAATCCAGTTAGACGTTTATCCATTATACAATTATCCATTATATGATATTCCGTTTAGATGCTTTTCCACATTTTTTTTTTAGTTAGATTTTAGACAAGTATCCCATAAGACGATTTTCCAGTTAGACGTTCGTCCGACGCCCCAGCGAGAGATTGATTGACGGTGAAAACTCGTTACCACAAAATCCAAAGGATCTGCAAATTTAGTTCTGTTCAGTAGTACATTTTTTGTTATAAAGTGGTAAAAAAAAGCCCTTATTTTCAGAACTGCTGAACCGATTTTCCTAAAATTTGGTACACAAAAACGACACCAAAACTTATCCTAGCTAACCCAAATTTCACAATATTGAGTGGAAAGTTCAGGTTGAAAAAAGTGAATTATTTTTTTGGTTAGGTGACAATGAAATGTCTTTTGTTAGATCTGGTTCGAATTGGAACAAATTATAGCTTATGCATATGTGAGTTGAGCAAATATTACCAATTTGCAGCGAATTCTCATTGCATCGCACTGCATGTCAGCAATTCTTTTTGCATTCTGTTATGTACGTACAACTTATCTATGTTGGTAATACGCAGTCGTGGACAACGACGAATGTAGGCATTCAAAATAGACCTCCTTTTTTGGTTATGCAAGTGTTGTGTCGTGTGTCAACTTGTTTGTTTTGATAAGACTTGTTTATTTTTGTTTTGCAGGCAATTTATCTTCGTTGTTGTCTTTTCTACTTTTCTCCTTCAATGTGTTGACTATCCTATGTTGTTCCATGACAAAGTCAAAAGTGATCCCACAAGTAAAGTTTCAATCAGCGATGCAGTTCTTCCTATTCATCAATGCATGAGCAGGTTGGTTCCTTTGCTGCATAGTTAGTTTCTTTTAAGGTAAATTGTACGGCGGGAAATTTGACGCGTACCCAATCGACGCCTTGAAGCTGAGTAAATTGAATGGATTGCACAGTGCTAAAACATAGTGTATGTACTTATATTATTGTTCTGTGCCAGTGTTAAAGGCCACAAACAAACCTACAGTAGTAAACAAAGATGGTGGAACTGTTCGGAAATTAATGCTTTACTAAAAAAATGTGGAAATATATGGTCACCCACAGAAGAGCTGTTTATTTATTTAAAATAAAATTTAATATCAATTAGCTCTCACCCACACCACTCTCACTCTCATTCACTATCGTCCGTATTTGTTTCGCCCTTGTAAAATGACATTACAGCAGCTCCATTTCGGCATGCCAAACTTTGCAAGCATGGGTGCATTAAGCTGCAACCTTCCCCAAAGGATTAAAAAAAAAATGTTTGGACATTCTCATAACAATAAAAGGACAATTTGGTTTACTTCAACAAAGTTTGCCCAAACTTAATATTCTTGCGTGACTTTTTATGTTTTTTGTTTTTCAGCTTGAATGCTACGATTGTTATTTGCTTAATCGTAGCATCAATATTTTGGGTCTTGAGGCTTGTGAAAGTAGTTTATCATTTTTTTCAATTTGTGGAAATCAAGTCATTTTATGCGACTGCTCTCAAAATCAACGAGGTGAGTTATGACTTTTTTTTATTCCAAAATTGCGTACTTTAATATGTTCTGAATAGTATTTTGGTGCTTTTTTGATGAGTGCTTCAAGCGGCCTTGGTGTTTCAGCGTTTTAAATCGGACCGAAATCGATAGACGTAGTCAAATTCAAAAGGCAGACATAAAAGATCATTACCTATTTGTAGTTGACTTTTCTGTGTAATTGTGTATCACATCTGCCTAAATGCTTAGCTGAAATTTTTTTTTACTCAGAACCATGCACGTTTGTCTCTGTTACCAAACACTAACTTTTTCTTTTGACACTTATTAACATGCGTGTTGCTGTCATCGCGTATCTACAGTTTTATTTGACACGTAGTAACATGCATGTTACTGTCATCGTGTGCGCTAACCTGTTATTTTCATACTTATTAACACGTGTTTTGCTGTTATTGCGTACACTAACTTTTATTTTAACATACATTAAAATGCGTGTTCGCGCCATCGCGTACGCTAACTTTTTATTGTGATGTGTATTAACAAGCGTGTTGCTGTCATTGCATGCGCTAACTTTTCAGTTCCATAGGTATTGACATGAGTGTTGCTGTCATCGTTACGTAACAATGGTGACAATAACGGGAGCTCCTTGCTTTCTGCTCCTTAGTTTTGTCATGATGTGTAGCTACTTGTAACGCGTACAAACTGGTAGATTTATAGAAAACTGCAGTTTGATACCTGATGTAAGTAAAAGTTCTGGAGATTCATTGACAACGTGGTCGCTGCTTACTTTGTTTGTGGCGAACGAACGAGCACAACAGCGCCGCTTTTATTGAACTAAAATACCATAGCCTCCTAGATTACAGAGACGGTGCATGAAACAACTGCTTTCACTTTCGATTAGGCTGATGAATATGATTAAGGGTACGAATGACAGGAATAGAAATATTCGGATGCACAGGGGCAAATTGCACTCCAAAATCGCACTTTGTTTGTGTGGCATTTTAAATAGCTTGGAGTTAGATTTCCAGTGACACCATTCCTTCCAAAGAAGTTAAACTCCATTTTTTACTACATTTGGTTAAACTACAGGAATAGGTATTCAGTTAAACAGTTAAGTTAGATTTAAGCAAAGTGCAGGAAAACGGTACGTATTATTAGTGATGCTGAACGTTAGAATTTTCAATGGCTATAAAATAGGAGACCATAGTGTTGGTTTACATTTGGGTTTTGCACTCCAAAGAAGTTTTTTACACCCTAGTAACATATTTGGAGTGCAAATTTGCATCCGGATCAAATTTTGGAAATTCGACCCCTGGAATGAAAAATATTAAATCCTTTAACATGAAATAGGCTATGATTATTAATTTACATTGTAAATCTACACCTCCCCTCAATGTTTAATGTTTATATCTCTTCCCTATTAATTACCAAACTGTACTTCAATGTCGTTCAACTTACGGGATGTCCCAAGTCACTCCAGTCCAATGTCATGGACACACTTGCGAAGCATCACTGCTTCCACAGGTTTCGTCAGGATGTCTGCTGTCATTTCAGATGTTGCACAATATTGCACACTGATCACACCTGTTGCTTGCAGATCACGCACAAAATGATATTTGATGTCAATGTGCTTAGTATGGTGACTTGCCTTTGGGTTGCACAATAATTTGATGCAATTTTGGTTGTCTTCAAACATGGTGATGGGTTTATGTACATTTTGTCCGAAGCACTCGATCAATCTCATGACCCACAACAAGCACACTCTGCCTCAGTACTGGATATGGATATCAGATTACCAGTTGCTGTTTGCGACAAGCCCAATGAATTGTGCTTCCATGCAATTTGTAACGCACATTGGCTCACCCTCATACCTACTTGTGTGCTTGAAACTGTGGTTGACTTTTGTAAGCACCAAAATCATTTGTTGAACAACAAGGACCTTTGGATTTTGTGCCGAAACCAGGGCGGACGTGCAGGAGAACGTGGCCAAGTATTGTTGGCCACGATTGGTAAAAACTTTGCAACCAAGAACTGGATTGGTTAATGAACTCATGAGCTAATTGGTTGTCCGGTGGACCTCTGGATCCGGCCGGAGCATATAAAAGTCAAGGCTTCAGAGTCCGGTGTTCTTTTCTCGTCAAATCTTGTGTTGAGAAAGATCGTTATAATGTAACCCAAATCTTGTCAAGATTATTCCGTATTAACAAGGTTTAACTACTTCAAGTTTGGCTTCTACATTGAACACACGTTACAAATTTCAGCAGGTAGTCGGTGTTAGACTTATGATCGTCTTTATCACCTGCCCAGTCTGCGTCGACATAGACTGTCAAGCCTGTTTCTTCCAGTTGGCCACCAAGTTGTAGCCTCACCTTGCTTGTGTGTTGTAGGTAACGGAACACTCGTTTAACTTCAGTCCAGTTTGCTTCATTTGGATTGCTGACTTTCCTAGCGAGGATTGATGTTGCTACGGCTATATCTGGCTTAGTGTTAGTTAAAGATGTAGAGCAGAGAACCGATTGCTCTCCTGTAGACTTCATTATTCTTCATGGGCTCATGCACTTCGTTTCGTTTGCCGTAGCCAGGATCAACTGGAACTTTTGATGGTCTGGCGTCAGCGAGTTTAAATTCAACTAACCTCTTCTTTACGTAACTTTCTTGGTGAAGATAGAATTTGTCTCCGTCTCCGTCGAACTGTATGCCTAGGTAGTACTTTAGGTTACCTAGGTCCTTTACCTTATAGTGGCTTCCTTGTTCAACTTCAAACTTCTCCAAGATTTGTTGTGTAGTGCCAGCTCCAAATAGCATCAACAACATGAATAGCTAGAAAGATCCTTTATTGCTTTCTTTCTTGATGTACATGCATGGATCATGTTCAGTGCGCGCGAAGCCAGATTCCTCAAGTGAACTGTCTAGTTTCTTGTTCCATTCGAGCGCTCCTTGCTTCAGCCCATAAAGACTTTTCTTTAGCTTGTACACCTTTCCATTACTGTTGTCGTTGTAGCCTTCTGCTGGCTTCATGTACACTTCGTGTGACAAACCTCCATTTAGGAATGCAGTCTCTATGTCGCAATGCTTCACGACCATTCCTGCCCTTGCTGCTGTTGTCAACAATCTTCAGGGTTACGTGTTTTGCAACGGGGGCGAAAACTTCATTGTAATCTTGACCGTACTTCTGCGAGTAGCCTTGAGCGATGAGTCGCGCTTTAAATCTGTCTATTACTCCGTCGTCGTTACACTTTATCTTGTAAACCCATTTGCTTCCAACAATGTTCTTTCCAGGTGGTAAATCTGCAAGTGTCCATGCATTGTTCTGCTGCAATAACGTCATTACAGAATCCATGGCTTTCTTCCATTGATGACTCTGCACTCTGAATGGCCTCCTTGTAAGTTGTGGGCTTATCTTTAGTTTCCTGTGCCTTATAAACCACTTCGATTAGTCGTTCTGGAGTTCTTCCTTTGTTTTGTCTTGATGATCTTCTTGGCTCTGGATTTATGGCTTCTTGTTGTCCTCCTAGGCCTACTTCGTTGACATCAACATTGGCTTCACTCTGCACATCTGCAGGTTCGTTCTCCTCCCCAGAACATACGCTATCTTCACTGCTGGTTGCCTCGAGGATAACTTCCTCCCCTTGATCAGTCAGTTCCTGCTGATTGGATGAGTCAACTTGAGGGAGGAGTTCTCAATGAACTTTACGTCCCTGCTGATCACAATCTTGTTTGTTGCCGTGTCGAGCAGTCTGTAAGCTTTAGAGCCGTCTTCATAGCCTACGAAGGTTAACATTATGGCCTTACTGTCTAACTTCTGTCTTTTCTCGTCTGGAATCATGGCGTACGCCGAACTTCCAAAAGTTCTTATGTACTCAAGTCATGGTTTCTTCTGATGCCATCGCTCGTACGGTGTGACGCTAGATGCTTTAGTCGGCAGCCTATTTTGAAGATGAGTGGCTGTCATTAGTGCTTCTCCCCAGAAGCAGTTGTGAAGGTTGGCGTTATCTAGTAAGCACCTTGTCATCTCAAGGAGTGAACGGTTTTTACGTTGGGCTGAATCATTCTGCTGAGGCGAGTACGGTGCACTCGCCTGTGCTTGAATGCCTTCACTCTTTAAGTACTCTAGTAGATCTGCTCCCCGGTATTCCCCACCTCGGTAGGATCGGATTACTTTGGGTACCCTACTAAATCTAGTCTTCATTTGACGTGCCGTAATTTTTCAGGGACTTCCAATTTATTCCAGAGGAGGTAAATCTTGGTGTACCTGCTTTAATCAATGACTGATAATAAATACCTTTTCTTCCCAGGTGTTTCCATTTGCATAGCTCCACAAACATCTGTATGTACCAAGTCTAATACATTATTTGACCTCGTCGCTGAGGCTGGTGGGAATGGATTTCTTGCCATCTTGCTTTTAATGCAGCACTTGCACTTCTGCTTGATGTCACACCTTTTGATTTCTATGCCTGAAGCCAGATTTTGATTAACCACAGTTTTAATTGCTACTGGGTCCCGATGACCAACTATACTACGCCATACATGTATACAATGTGCATCTTTGGCCGTTGTCGCAGTGAGTGCCTGTTTACTGTTGTCTAAGTCAAGCTCATACAGTCCAGTTCAAGCTGTTGCTGTAGCGAATGTTTTACCTTTGTATATGATTAGACATTTATCAGTTCCACCAACACAAGTTGTAGTGACTCCCAGTGTGGCTAACCGCCTTGTGGATAGCAGGCTTCCATTGAAAATTGGATTGTACAGCACGTCTTCCACTGTAATGGTCCGAACTTCATCTCCATGACCGGTCTTGCAACGAAGAGTTCCATTCCCCACACCTTCAGAAAGAACTTCTCTACTGTCCGCTACCCGTACTTTGCTCCGTATGGTAGAGTCTAGACTTGTGAAGAAACTTTTGTCGCAACACAAGTGCCGTCCTGCGCCGAATCGACGTACCACTTGTTCCCTTCACCTTCGCTCACTTTGAAACAGATATCTGGATCTGACTCTTCTTCGTGGCTGACCATATTGGCTTTAGGCGTTGCTTCCTGATTCTCTTTCTTCCAGGCAATGTACGAGGGGCAGTCTCGCTTAAGATGACCAGCTGCTTTCGTGCAAAAATAGCAGGTCCCTCCAAACCCTGATGTGCCACTGGTAGTGCCTGCTGTACTTGACTTTGGGGATGCTTTATTTGACTTCTTGTGTGTGAACACTGTAAGAGCTTTGTCATCTTGAACTTGTTCATGTGATAATCTATCTGTTCTTGTCCTGTATTCCTTCAACATCTTCATCTTTACTAAGCTTAATGTTAGGTCTTGATCAGGTCGGGTTTCTAGTACTGTTGTCAACATTGCGTAACTTTCAGGCAAACTACTAAGCATAAATGCTACAGCTGGCCTATCTGCAATTGTTCCCCTAATGCTGAAAGTTGGTCAATATTGTCCTCCATTCCTTGAATGTGTTGTGGGTCGTAGTTGGTGTCAAGCTTATTTGCCTTCCTTTTCTTCAGAAACACTTGGTCTCCTGGTTGCATTGTAGT
>JAHWFP010203620.1:0-25065 GCA_023313725.1 Lithobius niger
TTAGGACCCGATGTTTTAAAGTTAAACTCTTGTCTTAAGTAAAGGGTGGAAATTTGTGATTGATCATCACAGTTATGGCTCTTTGAACTAGATAATTGTTTTTCGTTGGAGCTAAGGTTATAAATCTAACCTAACCATAGTAAATAATGTCTTTATCAGTAAGGGAGTAGGTAAAACCTTTAAGTAGGACTCCAAACGTGATAACTAAAACTAGTGTAGTTTTTTTTCCTAAATAGTTTTTTTTTTTTGCAATCTGGGGAAACCACCAAGACTAACCTAAGTAGGCTAAACGTGTAATTTTTCTCCATGTTGAGTTTTTTTACTTGAAAACCTAAACAAATAGTTTTCTTCATAAGTATTAAACTGTAGTGAGTGGTAGGCCGCTACAGACGTGGCTCCATCTAGGACCACCTAACCTAAACCTAAAAATTGTGTTTACTGCTTTACTGTCTTAAATCTTCAAGACTATGACTATGAGGTCAAGTACAAACCTGGAAAGTCACAACTTATGCTGATACCATGAGTAGGTATTTTGTTTAACTTAAAAACAACAAGTTGAGTTTTTATTGTTTAAAGCTAAACAAGTGGTGGAGCCAAAATTTGCTCTGCAACTATTTTTATTATTAAAATTTTTTTTTAATGGTTAAGAGGTACGTTGTCAGGACAACCTCACTCAAAGAAACTGTCAGCTTTCCCAATTCGGACCTTACACCTAAATTTTAAGTGCCTATGTTATTCTCCCTGTCAATATCAACGCCTTCCTGTGTGGAAGGATATTTACAGAGATTATACGACACGTTTTAATGTTTATTAGGAACATTCTACGGGAGTTTAGTGGTCCCTGGCTATCTCCTCTTTAAGTTTTTACGAAACATTTTTCTTTATAAAAAATTTGTCTGTCTACCCCTGGGAGATAAAGGATAGCCCTGTTTAAACGGTTGTTGGGTATACGCCATAAAACCTCCCAGTGTTGTATTTTGTATTGGTAGTTATAGGTTCTATCTCAAAACCTTTCTGTGTTTAAATTTCCATGTAAACAAGTTGTTTGGTAACCTAAAACCATCCCAGTGGGAGTAGTTTTACAGTAAATAGAGCTGGTCATTTTATGCGTACCCATAGTATACAATTTTCTGACCCCTATCGCAGGCTAGGTTTATTGATATGCGTCCGTCGGTTTTGATCGCAGCCTTCCGGGATAATAAAAAGGCAGAACGGCTAGGGACATATTACCAGAGCAGTAGATGGCCTCATTTGTCTGTTAAAACGAAACAACAAACTCTGAACCTGTACCTTTAATTTTCGTTAACTTTCGAAAATAGTGTTTCTTTTTATTTTATGTTTTGCTCCAATTTCCTGTGTGCTCTGTACGAATTTCCTGCAACAAGCAGCGCGGACAAGCACTCAGTTAAATTTTGCAATTAGTGTTTTTATAAACTGTAATTTTTTTTACTCAAGTTAACTTTACCGCAAAAACGTCAGTCCCCAAAAAAATAAAATGGTAATTTTAAATTTTGTGTAAACAGTGTACTTTTAACTTGTCGATCCGGGGCTAGGAACAAGTAGCTCAAAAACCTTTTTCGCTCATTTTGAAAGTAAATGGCAAACGACAAACTTTATAGGAGTTGGAACTTCCTATGTTGTTTGATTGCATACACCAAGAGTGTTTCTTTGCATATTTTTAGTTACATGGCTTGGCAACTTGTATTGTGACATACCGATGTGCACTAATCATTTTTGTAGGCTTTTATTTGGAGTCCAACAGGAACCCCGAATAAAATCTCCCGTTGGGGGGCATGTAAAGGCACTAGGCCTAAATTTCCTGTCGATTGGTTAGGAGACCCGACACCAACCATCAACAACTCGGGGACACCTTTTTTTCTCTTAGCGCCAAAAAGCGCTAGGCCTATTTTTCAACCTCCAAGTTTAAAAATTCATATCTCCCTGGAAAATGGACTTCATCGACTCCTGTTTGCAGCTCTTAATAAACCTGAACTTTATCTAACATCCTGTGAAAACAGAACTTGAAATTTCACCATACTTTGGTCTACAGCTTCATTTGAAAAAGTGCTCAAACTGAGCGCCGACGCACGCAATCTCCGTCGCCATTTTCTACAAACATGTAAATATTTATTTGTATTTCTCGAATTTATTTCTAGGCATAAAGCCGACTAGCTTAGTGCTGTGCTAGATTACATGTTTATTACGTCTTCAATGTTTTTATTTTACTAAGGTGACGATTTTAGCAACAATGAAAACTTTGACTACACTTGCGTTATTATCTGCGGCTGCAATAATACATTTAAAATTTTATGCGTTATAGCATTTCAAAACACAAGCTGGTTTATTTAATCTTTTGCCTAGGCTTTTATGAAAGCATTATTTAACGTAATCTTTTCTCATGAACCCTACCTTGTTCATAGTGGCAACACAACTGCGATTATTTTACCGGACATTTTCAGTGTGTATCTTGTATTTTTATTTCAGGGCTCCGACCATAGTGATCTCAATTCCGAATGCACAGTAAAGCCTTTGCCTTCAATTAGTAACCGTTTGTTCTAACTTTGAGCATCAAACTTCGTCCCCCCCCCCCTTCCTTCAATAGTTGCAATGCCTAACATTGTGGTTTTTATAAAAAAAAATGTATAGGCCTATTTCACGTTGTTATGAGTTTAACTCAAGCCACGGCCTCTAAAAACACCCAAAGTCGGCAAATCCCTTTGCCATCCAAGCTCCTTCCAATCCGAACTCAGTATTTTTTCTCCCCACCAATCAGAGTGCAAGGCTACCCTAGCCGTCCGCGCTGTCATGGCCGACTTCCGGTAGTGACAGCTCGGCCGATTTTGGTCAGTCACTCCTCCTCCAAAGCGAACCCTCTACCTCACACCCCCCCTCCGTCGCTCTCCTACAGGTCCGCGGTTTCCCTCCTACCTGCAGACAGGCAGCAGGTATATAACCAGGCCAGGAGAAAATTTCGTTAGCATAGCATAGCTCAAGGACTCAGGCTAGAGGTCACTACGGCGGTCGGAGCAGAGATGTCCAGTCCGAAGGTTGCCATGCCGGGCAAGGTAGTGGTTCAAAGGGTAACTAGTTTATTAGAATTTAATTTTTAGAACAGAATTTCTAAATTTTTAGTCTTAAAATATAAACTAACTTCTAGTCTTTGAGGGAATTTGTGGGTAGCCAAACGCAATCGGCATTTTGGTTTAGGGCACCCATGATTTAAGGGTTTAAGGTCCCCTTCCTAAAAACCGGCTTTGTTTTCTTTGTTTACGGACTCAGTGTCCGTTAAATAATCTAAGATCACCGAGATCTCGCATGTGTTATTGTTGAAGCAGGAGTTTTCAAAAAGGTATTTTTCCTTGTAACACTAATCTTGATTCAGTGTGATTGATTGATTGACTTTAGTGCAAGAGTTGCTAAAGCTTTCAACGACTATTTTACATTCTGCAAGGGTCATGTTTGTAACTTAGAGAGTTGCGATAACTCAAACCGACTTTTTTCTAGTCCAAATTTTGTTGTGAACTTGAATTGTTCATTTTGTCGATTTAATTGTAAATCGTGTGCTTTTAATTGTAAAGCCCCAGTTTTATTTTTGTAACCAACTAGTTACTCCGTGTGTATAAATCATGTTTTATTAAAACAGAAAAGAAAGTTGTTTTGAACAACCAATTTTGACTTCGAGTCCGATTTAATTTGCAAGGGTTATTTTAATTACAAATCAATTTTTATTCTAACTCCGAAGTAGGCAATTAAATTAACTACCCATCGTGGTGGCAGTAAACCGTGATAGATAGGTCATAAAAGTTTAGTTAGGACGTTGACGCTCTTCTCCTAACCGTGCAGTAGACACGCTATGCTGTTTTCACAACAAAGTAAAAACCGCCACTTATGATTTACTCTACGATTACCACATGTACGCCAGATTGTCGGTGCTAGAGACAGTAGGCACCTCAAGACCCTGTAAGCGCCGCTACAATGTGTAACTTTTAATTTTACTTAAAGTTCTCTGAGCCACAAAAACGTTGGTCCCCCAAAAATACAAAAATGGCAAAGTCAACATTTATGTAAACAATGTTTTTTATTTCATGTCAATTTTTGAATATTTTTGTGGTCTTGTGTTTTTGCATATCTTGTGTGCACTAACCTTTACATTCTAGCTTTTATTCCGAGTTCTCAGGAACCCCGAATAAAATCCTGCGTCCGGGGGCGTGTAAACGAGCGCCACCGAAAAACGCCACCGAAAAAATGCAAATTTTTTTTCGTGGAGCACCCAAATGCCTCGCCGAGGCATATCCAGCCGTTTTTGCAATAATGGTCCGATTCTTACAAACTCTTCGACATTTAATAGCCTGTCCAAATACAAGACTCTTGGGAAAGCCCAAATCCGGACTTTCCATCTGAAAGACTCTCAAATCTACATTTGAAGATCAACTAAAACCACTAGCAGCGCTACTTCATCATGGCCACCATTGTTTAAAATCTGTATTTTTATATTTGATTTTATACGTCTTATTTTCGGGCATAAAGCCCACAAACACTAGCTTAGTTGAATTTTAGGAGGAGCTTCCTCTGCGAAGGTACTGAACCTCGAGGATTTTACAGACAACAATTTGATGTGTGATATTTTTTATTGTGTTTGAACGATTGCAACTACTATGAAAAATTTCCACTTAGATCAAACATATTCCTCGAACTTCAAGATTAAAACTCCAAATTAACTTCATGCGTTTTAGCATACAACTAAGCTGGACTATTTATTCATTTATTTAGCCTTTTATAATAATCTTTTGCCCCCAGAAACGCTGCCATTAGTCTAAGTAATTAGACATCGGCATTCTACCGGACATGAATTTTAGTGTATATATGTTTGTTTTAGTTCTCCTCTCAGCCCGACTGGACCCAACCAAATGCTACTGATAGCTTATACTACTATTAAAACTAAAAGAATTCTTAAAAAGATCTGTTTCCAAGCCATTCCGTAAGTCAAACTGTGCAAGAACTTCGAATCCCCCCTTTTTTGCCCCCCTCCCCAGCCAAAAATAGTTGTGGTGTATAACACTGCAGTTTCAGTTAAAGCTTGTAAATTTAATAGTAATGCTTTCTGCATTACCCAAAGCCAAGTATCAAGCTTTAACAAGAGCCTATTCACGTTACAAACATGTAAATATTCAATCCGTAGCCAATAATTAAAAATAATGGCCTATTTCCCAATGTTCAATTGAGTAAAACTCAAAACAGGCCTGTCTTTTCCGTTTACATGTCCCTACTCCTTCAAACGGCTCTGCACCCAGTCCCTTTGTTCAACCGACTTCTCCTCCCACTTTCCATTGTTCTCGAGGCCCTCGGCCAATCAGACCCCCGTAGCTATCCTCGGCGTCCGCGCCAACTTCCGGTAATGTGTATATAACCCCAGCCCCAGAATCCCTCGTTAGCACAGCTCACAGATCTCAAGCTAGAGAAGGGTCACGCCAGTCGGGAGTGGAGACGCCATGTCCGTGGGATGCCATGCCGGGCAAAATGGCAGTGGTTCGTATGTTTGATGTTAGCTTTTGAAAATTTAATTTAGGACCCCCCAAGTCTAAATTTTAGTTTAAAACTTAACTTAAAAACTCTCTCTAGCTAGGGAATATTATGGTGGTGACGCCTGTAGCGGCATCTTAGGTTTCTCAGGTTCCCATAACTCAGAGTGGTACTCTTTCTAAAAACCAACTTCTTTCTTATTTGTTTTAAACATTAATTCAAATAACTGACGGTTTGATCTTTGTGTGGGATTCATTGGTTTTTCACTCCAGACGGACTTTATAAGTAGCCGAGGCTTTTATAATTTGAGGAGTTGACTTGTAAACAGCAACTCTGGGAGGTTTAAAGCTGTTTTATCACTTAGAAACAAAACCGTGAAACGGTTGATCTTTCATGCGTGTTTGAAACATACTGATTGATAGATTGTAACCAGCCGAGGCTGTTCAATCTTGCGGACGTCTCTGCAGAGCGTTCAGTATTGCTTTTTCTACTCGAAAAATTAATTGATTGTTTTATTCTGAAACACAAACGTAGTTTTAGTCAAAACTTGTGAAACCGAATTACATGTTGTAAACTCAAACTTTGTGCTTTTAAATAAGTTTATTTCAAAAGCTTTCGTGCAAACTAAATGTAAAGTGTAATTTTCATTCCCTGTTGTTTTAATAAAAACCAGGAGTTTTTAACTTCAGTTCGTTTGCTAGTTGATTAACTGTTTAAAGTGTAAATAAATATGTAAACCATTTTTAGTTTAGCTCTTTATAAACGGTTAAATTTCCATCGCTGGTGGCAGTGAAATACCAGCAGTATTAAGGTAAGGCCCCTTTAATTTAGGACCCTGCGCTCCATCCCCCATGCTGGGACAGTAGCCCATGCTGTGCTTATGCCGTAAAAGTCGCAATAATCACTGCAACACCTTAAGCTGAATCTCCGTGTGAAAACCAGGAAACCGGAGGTGCTACAAGCACCTGAGCCGTCATAGCGTCCGCCGTTACATTGTCTTAGCAACTTTTCCAGCTTTTCACTTTGCTCTCCTAGGTAAGTCACTCCTATTCTCTTCGGTTCGTTTACCTGTCTTTTTACCTCCGCTATTCTCCCGTCATTTTCCTTTCTTGCTTTCTCCACTTTCTTCACAGTTTAAGCCTCCTTCATCAGCACTTTTAGCAGATGTGGGGCATATATCCTAGCTTCACAAATTTACCTTTCACTTCTTCCAGGTAGGTCTTTTCATCCACGATCGTCATAGAGTTTCGAACCACCCGGACAAACTCGTTTCATGCATTGGTTCTCAGTTGGCTATGTGGATGTCCGGATGCATAGGCGATTCCCCTCATCGTGGTTGTTTGTTTCTTGTAGGGCTTGTAACTTACAGTGAGACTTGAGCGTGCATCATATCGAGTGAGTTAGAAAGTAGGATGTAATTCGCAAGCACTGTAGTTCTTCAAACTAAGCCTGATGAAGACAGTTGGGAGAAGTTTCTTTTTGAAAGGAATAGACGATCATAAACGGTGAGGAGTATGATTAACTTTTCATCTTGCAGAGGTCCGGTGTTCAATGGCGATCGTCGCTACTGCACTTGTGCAAGTCGAGCGTCGCTGCGCTGTATGTATTACGGCGTACACGCTGATTCTCTCGGCGTGTGTTTCTAGTCCATCGTAGTCAGTTATTAGACTAGTCTAAAGCTTGCCTTATCACGATGGCTAACTGGTCGGCGCCGTTTGTGCTCCTCGCACACGTCTCAACACGAAGACATCATCTTCTGCAGAGAGTGAGTAGACGTCAACACACACACACGTGCCCTATTGTTGGCACATGACTTCTGTCACTGTTCAAGCCTGAGCACAAACCACAAAAGGGTTCGCGCCCTTTTTCTCTACACCATTGACATCCTGTGGTTTCGTAGGCTATTTTTTATTGGTGTACCGATACCATAATTCCTATACCGGTTCCGATTACCACATGGCAATGCCACAGCGAATTGAAAAAATTAATAATAATGAATTAATTATGTTCAGGGCGTACAGGGTTCTGCTGTTTCAAATTTTTATAATTTACATACATTTTTTAACAAAAATTGTGATATATACAAATTTGTACAAATAAAATAAAAAATTTAATTTAATTAAAAAATTAGATTAAAATTTTAAAAAATATTAAAAATAACGTGTCACTTATTTTTTTTTAAATAGGTTTTTTTGTTTTCCTGGATTAACGCCAAGCCCTTTTTCTACTGGCACTGGTGATTTAAAATTTTTGCTTTCCGAATGTATCAGATTTCAATTTTTTTTAAATTAAAATTAAATTAAACAACTTAAAAAATTATAAAAAAAACTAGTTTAAAATAACTAAAAATTGAAACGATTTTTTTAATTTTGCTCTGGACCTGCATTTTTAAATAAAATATTTGCTTCGTGGATTGGTCCAAGCCCTTTAGTGAATCTGATAAGACTTAAATTTTTTTTTCTTTATGTATTAAATTTAACTTTATTTTAAACTTAAATTAAAATCAAAAAATTTAATTAAAATAAAAATAATTGGCTAAATAAGAGCCTGCTTGAAGATTTTTTGCAGCCCAGATGCCCAAGAGTCTTAACAAAGCTTTGCATACTTGAAGATTTTTGCAGCCCGTATAAAGTGCATGCACTGTGACTCCTATCAAACGGTGCACGATTTAGAAAAAAAATGGCGGTGCAGGATCGACAAGCTATGAATCGCTAAGCAAAGGGAAACAACTTAATGATAATAAAGTCCTGACATCCTTAAACAAACAGGAATCAACTGTGACGTATCCTGCTTAGTATATTACCATCCTAGATGGGATTTTACGGTTGTATGATGCAAATTACTCAACAAAAGTTGGTGTAAACAGGTAAGTGGCCAACTAAAAATGCGCGAAAATGTGTTAGTTATTCATCCAAGATTCTACTATCAAGGACAGTTTTACGATGATTTAAGCTACTGATATTAATTTTTTTGTTCCCAAGACCTCTAAGAATTCATCTCAACTATCGCATACCCCTGGAAAAGGTAAAGTATGTGACAAGATCAAGTGATCTCTGCCGATTTTTGAAAGGTAGTCAGTATCGGCCAACCAAGATTACGGAACCGTACTCAGAACCGTAATCGGTACACCACTACTAATTTTTCCAAGTTGCTTTTTGGATGGAAACACAAAATGGTCTAGTCTCGGCCTCATCTTAAAGTTACTTTTGATGCCTCTCTGGTGGGTTGTGGCTCGACCTTGGAAAAAGCCGCAACTACTTCATCAAGCAATTGCTCCACTCCAGCTTTCAAAATCTAAGAAATACGAAAACATTTTGAAGACTGAAACTGTACCTGCAGATAAATATGATGCAAACATCATTTCATCTCCGACTCCATCGGGATCTTGTCAAAAAATACGATCAACCCAAGATTATCAACCCGTTGAGAACCCTCGTTGGTTAACTGACCCATGCCCGGACCGGGGTCGACCTCTTTACCGTGTCTCGGACAAGAGCCTGTCCCTTTTGACCAGTCGTCACCCAGCAACACCCCAGTCACAACAGTAACAGTACCGTTACCGTTTTCCATCAAATGTGAAGACATTTTAAAAGGACTAGGCTACACCTTTCAAAAAGGAAGAAAAAGATTATTGATAAAAAATCTTATCCCCATCAATTCTGCCGTCTCCAATTTCACCAATGAACTATCAGCTCTTGCAGGACAAAACGGCCGTACAAACTCAGAGCTACGTTTCAAACTACAGTTGGCCAACGCCACGATTAAAAAAGTATCACCATTGCCTCCGAGTACGCGTTGTTGTGAGTCGGAGAGCTTATGTCACGTTTCTTGGCTTCAAGGGAAGCTCTTCGAGGACGTCCACCAGCAACATACAAAAGCGCACAATTACGTCACGTGCTTCTCTCTAGCAAGCATGGCTGACGGACGTCGGTGACAAGAGCTGTAAATTTTTCAAGTAACGTAGGCCTACGCTTCGTATGCTGATACGAATGCAGCTGTCTCCAGTCAATCTGAAAATGCCATTCCAAGGGACATCAGCTACGTAAGGACGTAAGGTAAGCCATTAATCTTTCCCCCTCTAATTCATTCCCAATCGCTAGTTACGTACGTTTTAACTCCACTGCAAAATATACTGTTTCACGAAAAACTTCGTTGAAGTTCGTACTGTGGAACATGATGAAATTCCGAAAAAGTAAATTCACAAAAAAATCACGCACATTTCCACAAACTAGACACTTACTCCTACGTCCAGCAAATTTTCAACAACTAACTGTTGTCATCATCAGGCTTTAAAGGTTTGAATTAGTCCCTGATCAGTGATCACATCTTTCTTCAACGTTGTTTACAAGCGCCGTTGACTGTGAGGCAGTATACAGGGTGTTCGGAAATTGGTGTCAAATATTTTGAGGGTCCGCTGTGTGATCAAAGATAAGAAGAAAAAGTCCTATAAACATGGGTCCGGAAATGCACCAGTCTTTAGTTACAGCCCCCCCCCCCCAGGTTTGGGGTAAACAGTTCTTAAATACCTCGTAATGATTCACCGTTTCCATTCCAAACTCAGGAGATGTGCCATATCATACCTGGTATTTCAGTACTTCATAATACAGTATTGGGTCGCACAACTTATCAGAGGGAGACGTAATTTTCTTATGGGGGGGGGGGGGGATCAAACGTGGGGGAAGAGAGGAGTAACTGCTTTGGTCTTGTACTTTAATGAAACAAATTGTACATACCAGAAAAAACACATCGTATCACATTACTGTGTGATTGAAAACGATGATACTGTGCGATTGATAATGTTTGGTGCTGTCCACAGAGATGTACGTACAGTAGTTGTTTTTTTTTTTTGGAGGGGGGGCACAAACTTGGAAAACGATGTAACCTACTTGGTCTTTACACGTAATGAAAGAAAGTACAGTACTACTTTCGATTGTTTTCAATCACACGATGTGTTTTTTCTACAATTTGTTTCATTAAAGTACAAGACCAAAGCAGTTACTCCTCTCTTCCCCCACGTTTGATCCCCCCCCCCCCCCATAAGAAAATTACGTCTCCCTCTGATAAGTTGTGCGACCCAATACTGTATTATGAAGTACTGAAATACCAGGTATGATATGGCACATCTCCTGAGTTTGGAATGGAAACGGTGAATCATTACGAGGTATTTAAGAACTGTTTACCCCAAACCTGGGGGGGGGGGCTGTAACTAAAGACTGGTGCATTTCCGGACCCATGTTTATAGGACTTTTTCTTCTTATCTTTGATCACACAGCGGACCCTCAAAATATTTGACACCAATTTCCGAACACCCTGTATACTGCCTCACAGTCAACGGCGCTTGTAAACAACGTTGAAGAAAGATGTGATCACTGATCAGGGACTAATTCAAACCTTTAAAGCCTGATGATGACAACAGTTAGTTGTTGAAAATTTGCTGGACGTAGGAGTAAGTGTCTAGTTTGTGGAAATGTGCGTGATTTTTTTGTGAATTTACTTTTTCGGAATTTCATCATGTTCCACAGTACGAACTTCAACGAAGTTTTTCGTGAAACAGTATATTTTGCAGTGGAGTTAAAACGTACGTAACTAGCGATTGGGAATGAATTAGAGGGGGAAAGATTAATGGCTTACCTTACGTCCTTACGTAGCTGATGTCCCTTGGAATGGCATTTTCAGATTGACTGGAGACAGCTGCATTCGTATCAGCATACGAAGCGTAGGCCTACGTTACTTGAAAAATTTACAGCTCTTGTCACCGACGTCCGTCAGCCATGCTTGCTAGAGAGAAGCACGTGACGTAATTGTGCGCTTTTGTATGTTGCTGGTGGACGTCCTCGAAGAGCTTCCCTTGAAGCCAAGAAACGTGACATAAGCTCTCCGACTCACAACAACGCGTACTCGGAGGCAATGGTGATACTTTTTTAATCGTGGCGTTGGCCAACTGTAGTTTGAAACGTAGCTCTGAGTTTGTACGGCCGTTTTGTCCTGCAAGAGCTGATAGTTCATTGGTGAAATTGGAGACGGCAGAATTGATGGGGATAAGATTTTTTATCAATAATCTTTTTCTTCCTTTTTGAAAGGTGTAGCCTAGTCCTTTTAAAATGTCTTCACATTTGATGGAAAACGGTAACGGTACTGTTACTGTTGTGACTGGGGTGTTGCTGGGTGACGACTGGTCAAAAGGGACAGGCTCTTGTCCGAGACACGGTAAAGAGGTCGACCCCGGTCCGGGCATGGGTCAGTTAACCAACGAGGGTTCTCAACGGGTTGATAATCTTGGGTTGATCGTATTTTTTGACAAGATCCCGATGGAGTCGGAGATGAAATGATGTTTGCATCATATTTATCTGCAGGTACAGTTTCAGTCTTCAAAATGTTTTCGTATTTCTTAGATTTTGAAAGCTGGAGTGGAGCAATTGCTTGATGAAGTAGTTGCGGCTTTTTCCAAGGTCGAGCCACAACCCACCAGAGAGGCATCAAAAGTAACTTTAAGATGAGGCCGAGACTAGACCATTTTGTGTTTCCATCCAAAAAGCAACTTGGAAAAATTAGTAGTGGTGTACCGATTACGGTTCTGAGTACGGTTCCGTAATCTTGGTTGGCCGATACTGACTACCTTTCAAAAATCGGCAGAGATCACTTGATCTTGTCACATACTTTACCTTTTCCAGGGGTATGCGATAGTTGAGATGAATTCTTAGAGGTCTTGGGAACAAAAAAATTAATATCAGTAGCTTAAATCATCGTAAAACTGTCCTTGATAGTAGAATCTTGGATGAATAACTAACACATTTTCGCGCATTTTTAGTTGGCCACTTACCTGTTTACACCAACTTTTGTTGAGTAATTTGCATCATACAACCGTAAAATCCCATCTAGGATGGTAATATACTAAGCAGGATACGTCACAGTTGATTCCTGTTTGTTTAAGGATGTCAGGACTTTATTATCATTAAGTTGTTTCCCTTTGCTTAGCGATTCATAGCTTGTCGATCCTGCACCGCCATTTTTTTTCTAAATCGTGCACCGTTTGATAGGAGTCACAGTGCATGCACTTTATACGGGCTGCAAAAATCTTCAAGTATGCAAAGCTTTGTTAAGACTCTTGGGCATCTGGGCTGCAAAAAATCTTCAAGCAGGCTCTTATTTAGCCAATTATTTTTATTTTAATTAAATTTTTTGATTTTAATTTAAGTTTAAAATAAAGTTAAATTTAATACATAAAGAAAAAAAAATTTAAGTCTTATCAGATTCACTAAAGGGCTTGGACCAATCCACGAAGCAAATATTTTATTTAAAAATGCAGGTCCAGAGCAAAATTAAAAAAATCGTTTCAATTTTTAGTTATTTTAAACTAGTTTTTTTTATAATTTTTTAAGTTGTTTAATTTAATTTTAATTTAAAAAAAATTGAAATCTGATACATTCGGAAAGCAAAAATTTTAAATCACCAGTGCCAGTAGAAAAAGGGCTTGGCGTTAATCCAGGAAAACAAAAAAACCTATTTAAAAAAAAATAAGTGACACGTTATTTTTAATATTTTTTAAAATTTTAATCTAATTTTTTAATTAAATTAAATTTTTTATTTTATTTGTACAAATTTGTATATATCACAATTTTTGTTAAAAAATGTATGTAAATTATAAAAATTTGAAACAGCAGAACCCTGTACGCCCTGAACATAATTAATTCATTATTATTAATTTTTTCAATTCGCTGTGGCATTGCCATGTGGTAATCGGAACCGGTATAGGAATTATGGTATCGGTACACCAATAAAAAATAGCCTACGAAACCACAGGATGTCAATGGTGTAGAGAAAAAGGGCGCGAACCCTTTTGTGGTTTGTGCTCAGGCTTGAACAGTGACAGAAGTCATGTGCCAACAATAGGGCACGTGTGTGTGTGTTGACGTCTACTCACTCTCTGCAGAAGATGATGTCTTCGTGTTGAGACGTGTGCGAGGAGCACAAACGGCGCCGACCAGTTAGCCATCGTGATAAGGCAAGCTTTAGACTAGTCTAATAACTGACTACGATGGACTAGAAACACACGCCGAGAGAATCAGCGTGTACGCCGTAATACATACAGCGCAGCGACGCTCGACTTGCACAAGTGCAGTAGCGACGATCGCCATTGAACACCGGACCTCTGCAAGATGAAAAGTTAATCATACTCCTCACCGTTTATGATCGTCTATTCCTTTCAAAAAGAAACTTCTCCCAACTGTCTTCATCAGGCTTAGTTTGAAGAACTACAGTGCTTGCGAATTACATCCTACTTTCTAACTCACTCGATATGATGCACGCTCAAGTCTCACTGTAAGTTACAAGCCCTACAAGAAACAAACAACCACGATGAGGGGAATCGCCTATGCATCCGGACATCCACATAGCCAACTGAGAACCAATGCATGAAACGAGTTTGTCCGGGTGGTTCGAAACTCTA
This sequence comes from Lithobius niger, assembly GCA_023313725.1. Classification (NCBI taxonomy): domain Eukaryota; kingdom Metazoa; phylum Arthropoda; class Chilopoda; order Lithobiomorpha; family Lithobiidae; genus Lithobius; species Lithobius niger. Next base: position 13,967 of record JAHWFP010203620.1, read on the forward strand.
TGACGATCGTGGATGAAAAGACCTACCTGGAAGAAGTGAAAGGTAAATTTGTGAAGCTAGGATATATGCCCCACATCTGCTAAAAGTGCTGATGAAGGAGGCTTAAACTGTGAAGAAAGTGGAGAAAGCAAGAAAGGAAAATGACGGGAGAATAGCGGAGGTAAAAAGACAGGTAAACGAACCGAAGAGAATAGGAGTGACTTACCTAGGAGAGCAAAGTGAAAAGCTGGAAAAGTTGCTAAGACAATGTAACGGCGGACGCTATGACGGCTCAGGTGCTTGTAGCACCTCCGGTTTCCTGGTTTTCACACGGAGATTCAGCTTAAGGTGTTGCAGTGATTATTGCGACTTTTACGGCATAAGCACAGCATGGGCTACTGTCCCAGCATGGGGGATGGAGCGCAGGGTCCTAAATTAAAGGGGCCTTACCTTAATACTGCTGGTATTTCACTGCCACCAGCGATGGAAATTTAACCGTTTATAAAGAGCTAAACTAAAAATGGTTTACATATTTATTTACACTTTAAACAGTTAATCAACTAGCAAACGAACTGAAGTTAAAAACTCCTGGTTTTTATTAAAACAACAGGGAATGAAAATTACACTTTACATTTAGTTTGCACGAAAGCTTTTGAAATAAACTTATTTAAAAGCACAAAGTTTGAGTTTACAACATGTAATTCGGTTTCACAAGTTTTGACTAAAACTACGTTTGTGTTTCAGAATAAAACAATCAATTAATTTTTCGAGTAGAAAAAGCAATACTGAACGCTCTGCAGAGACGTCCGCAAGATTGAACAGCCTCGGCTGGTTACAATCTATCAATCAGTATGTTTCAAACACGCATGAAAGATCAACCGTTTCACGGTTTTGTTTCTAAGTGATAAAACAGCTTTAAACCTCCCAGAGTTGCTGTTTACAAGTCAACTCCTCAAATTATAAAAGCCTCGGCTACTTATAAAGTCCGTCTGGAGTGAAAAACCAATGAATCCCACACAAAGATCAAACCGTCAGTTATTTGAATTAATGTTTAAAACAAATAAGAAAGAAGTTGGTTTTTAGAAAGAGTACCACTCTGAGTTATGGGAACCTGAGAAACCTAAGATGCCGCTACAGGCGTCACCACCATAATATTCCCTAGCTAGAGAGAGTTTTTAAGTTAAGTTTTAAACTAAAATTTAGACTTGGGGGGTCCTAAATTAAATTTTCAAAAGCTAACATCAAACATACGAACCACTGCCATTTTGCCCGGCATGGCATCCCACGGACATGGCGTCTCCACTCCCGACTGGCGTGACCCTTCTCTAGCTTGAGATCTGTGAGCTGTGCTAACGAGGGATTCTGGGGCTGGGGTTATATACACATTACCGGAAGTTGGCGCGGACGCCGAGGATAGCTACGGGGGTCTGATTGGCCGAGGGCCTCGAGAACAATGGAAAGTGGGAGGAGAAGTCGGTTGAACAAAGGGACTGGGTGCAGAGCCGTTTGAAGGAGTAGGGACATGTAAACGGAAAAGACAGGCCTGTTTTGAGTTTTACTCAATTGAACATTGGGAAATAGGCCATTATTTTTAATTATTGGCTACGGATTGAATATTTACATGTTTGTAACGTGAATAGGCTCTTGTTAAAGCTTGATACTTGGCTTTGGGTAATGCAGAAAGCATTACTATTAAATTTACAAGCTTTAACTGAAACTGCAGTGTTATACACCACAACTATTTTTGGCTGGGGAGGGGGGCAAAAAAGGGGGGATTCGAAGTTCTTGCACAGTTTGACTTACGGAATGGCTTGGAAACAGATCTTTTTAAGAATTCTTTTAGTTTTAATAGTAGTATAAGCTATCAGTAGCATTTGGTTGGGTCCAGTCGGGCTGAGAGGAGAACTAAAACAAACATATATACACTAAAATTCATGTCCGGTAGAATGCCGATGTCTAATTACTTAGACTAATGGCAGCGTTTCTGGGGGCAAAAGATTATTATAAAAGGCTAAATAAATGAATAAATAGTCCAGCTTAGTTGTATGCTAAAACGCATGAAGTTAATTTGGAGTTTTAATCTTGAAGTTCGAGGAATATGTTTGATCTAAGTGGAAATTTTTCATAGTAGTTGCAATCGTTCAAACACAATAAAAAATATCACACATCAAATTGTTGTCTGTAAAATCCTCGAGGTTCAGTACCTTCGCAGAGGAAGCTCCTCCTAAAATTCAACTAAGCTAGTGTTTGTGGGCTTTATGCCCGAAAATAAGACGTATAAAATCAAATATAAAAATACAGATTTTAAACAATGGTGGCCATGATGAAGTAGCGCTGCTAGTGGTTTTAGTTGATCTTCAAATGTAGATTTGAGAGTCTTTCAGATGGAAAGTCCGGATTTGGGCTTTCCCAAGAGTCTTGTATTTGGACAGGCTATTAAATGTCGAAGAGTTTGTAAGAATCGGACCATTATTGCAAAAACGGCTGGATATGCCTCGGCGAGGCATTTGGGTGCTCCACGAAAAAAAATTTGCATTTTTTCGGTGGCGTTTTTCGGTGGCGCTCGTTTACACGCCCCCGGACGCAGGATTTTATTCGGGGTTCCTGAGAACTCGGAATAAAAGCTAGAATGTAAAGGTTAGTGCACACAAGATATGCAAAAACACAAGACCACAAAAATATTCAAAAATTGACATGAAATAAAAAACATTGTTTACATAAATGTTGACTTTGCCATTTTTGTATTTTTGGGGGACCAACGTTTTTGTGGCTCAGAGAACTTTAAGTAAAATTAAAAGTTACACATAGAAAATAATGTTTTTGCAGCCATTAACTAAATACTGTCCGCGCTGCTTGTTGCAGGAATATTGTACAAGTATTTGAAAATGGGGCAAAAAGACATTTATCAAGAAACACACTAGTTTGAATAAAAATACAAGGTTATGGTTTTTGTAGCTGTTAATTCAAATGAGATAATCGCAACATTTAATGCTCTAACCAGTCAGCCATGCACAGAAAGTTATTTTGTTTATCTGGGAAAACCTCGAAAGAAAACTCCTGGGCGCACTCCTCACGACCTAGCTTGCGATAAGGATCGGAATAGAGGGTACTACGAGCGCATGCGCAACTATCAGCTCTATTTAAAGTTAACAGACTACCACTGGAGTGGTTTAAGGTTACCAAACAATTTGTTTACAGGTTGAAAGTGACACTAAAGGGTTTCAAGGTACAAACCATAACTTAAACATAACAATACAACACTGGGAAGTTTTGTGGATAAAAACTAAACCTTTTAACGACAGTGCTACCTTTTTCGCACAGGGGTAGACAGACAGCTGTTTTTGGGAAGAAAGCCATTTCGTAGAAAACTTAAAGAGAAGCCAACCGGGGACAGATTGCAGCTCCCGTAGAATATTCCTAATGAACATTTAATTAGTGTCGTTACAATCTTTGTCAACATTCTCCCACACAGGGAGACGGTTGATAGTGACAAAAGAGTAAAACATAGGCACTTATGTAGCGGTGCTTACAGGTCCTAGAGGTGCCTACTGTTCTGCACCGACATCTGGTGTGGTCTCGGGAAAGTTAGAAATACTTCGGGTGGCCGTTTTTACTTTTACGGAGTTTATACAAGCATAGCAGTCACTACTGCACGGTTAGGAATAGAGCGTCTATGTCCTATCTAAAGTTTTAGTACTAACTAATCTGATTTTGTTCGCTGCCACCAGGTGGGTGGTTTAATTGCTAACCTTAGGCTTTAAAATAAAAAGAATTGTTTTTAGTTAAAACACTAGCAAATTAAATCTCTCTAGAAGCAACTGAGTTTAAAACTCTACGTTTTAATAAACAGGGGGAATGAAAAACATTACATTGGCAACTAGTCTTTTTACAACAACTGAATAGCTTTAAATAAAAGCACACAAGTAATTTTTACATAAAAAAATTATCGGCAAAGAATTTACATTTGAGAAAATTCACACTTACAATTTCGAATAGAAAAAGTTCTTTGGTGTTACCTAAACACCTCTAAGTTAGAAACTGTACTCTCACAAATTTCAATCTTAGTCTAATTTAAGATTTTGTTTCAAGGCATCTTGCACAAGATCAAATCTACTCTTTCACATTGAGTCAAGCTAGCAATAATCAGGGCCCTAACCATCGAAGTCTATGCTTCTGTAATTATGCTACAGGACCTTGGTGAATCTAAAAAGTTTGTTCACATGTTGTGAGACAAACAGGAAAAAAGCCGGTTTTTAGAAAGGGGACCTTAAACCCTTTAGTTATGGGAGGGGACACCAGAAAATGCCGATGGTTTAACTACCCATAATCGCGAACCCAAGTCATAAGTTAGTTAAAATCTTTAAGTTTAAATTTTAGAATAAGAATCCGAAAAAATAAATTAAAGCTAAAACTAGTTACCTAAACTACTACCTTGCCCGGCATGGCAACACTCGGACTGGGACATCTCTGCTCCGACCGCCGTAGTAACGTCTGACTTGGAGTTGAGCTATGCTATCGAATTTCTCCCACAGCCTGGTTTTATAGCAGCTGCTCGGCTGGCAAGAGGAGGGCAGGCGCGGACCTGTAGGAGAGCGACGGAGGGGGGGTGCGGGGAAGAGGGATCGCCTCGGAGGAGGAGAGACTGACTCAACCTGGCCATGCTGTCACTACCGGAAGTAGGTAGGGCAGCGCGGACGGGCAGGATAGCCTGGCGTTCTGAGTGGATGAGGGAAAAAATACTGCAATCTGGTTGGAGGGGAACTTTGGCAACAAAGAGGGCAAAGGGAATTGCCAACTTTCGTGGACCAGGAGGCCATTGGAACTAAGTTTTGAACTCGCAACGTGAGAAGGCCTATTAATTAAAACTGCAACATTATGTATTGCAACTATTGAAGGAGGGGGGGGGACGAAGTGTTTAGCTCAAACGTGATTTTATAGCAGGAAGATCGTTACTATGGTCGGAGCTCTGAAATAAATACAAGATAAACACTTTGAAAAAAAATTGTCCGGTAAAATCGAAGGAATGTTTGCCTAGTTCAGTAGTGTTTAGAAACCTAGTTTTTGCTAAACTGTTGCCCAATTAAATAAAAAATAAAAAGGTTAAATATACCAGCTTATTCCCTGAATGCTAGAACGCATGTAAATAAGTGAAATATTATTGCAGCCGCTAATAATAAAAATAACAGTCGAAGTTTTCATACATAACTTGGCTATTGCTAGAATAAAAACATCAAGTGTTGTGGTTTTCAATTACATATATGTGAAGTAAAATACTCCCTTAACAACACTAAGCTGGTTGGCTTTATGCCTGCAAAAGAAATAAAGTAATTACAAGTTTATTTACAATTTTGTCGAAAATGGCGATTGAAGATTTGCGAGCGGCGCCGGTCAGTTTGGTGACTTTTTCTAAATGCTGTAGAAAATGATTAAAGTGGAAATTCATGGATTTGTCTTCGCAGGATTGTAGATACAGTTCTTGTTTATTAAGGGCCGCAAATATTAAACGTTTTGGTCCATTATTCATGAAGATATGGTGTTTTGCAGACGGAGGCCGTTATAGGCCTAATGAGCGCTAGCGAGCGCAAATGAAGAAAATTGTTCGTTGCGAAAACGATAAACCCTCAGGTTTTTGATCTTTTGAGCAGAGGTCTCCTCTCAAATCTGTTGGTGAAGACTAGCTTCTTTACAGGCCCCCCGGCGGGAGATTTCACTTAGGGCTCCTTTTGAACCCGAAATGAAAGCCTAAAACAGAAAGTTAGTGCACATAGGTATGCAAAACACTCAGCTGCCAAGCCACTGTAATCTAAGTTGCAAAAATTACCTAAATTTAAGCAATCAGCAAACTAAACCGAGAAATGCAACTCCTGTTTAGCCTGTCATCTTCCCTTAATACAAAGGCGAAGTCTAAAGGTTTGGGATACTTATTCCTACCCCAGGATCAGGACAAAGTTAAAGGTACACTTTTTACACAAAATCAAAATTACCATTTTATTTTTTTGGGGGACTGACGTTTTTGCGGTAAAGTTAACTTGGGTAAATCTTTTACATTTTATAAAGAACACTACTTGCAAAAATTAACTGAGTGCTTGTCCGCGCTGCGCTGTGCAGGAAATTCGTACAGAGCACACAGAAAATTGGAGCAAAACATGTAATAAAAGGGAACACTATTTTCGAAAGTTAACGAAAATTAAAGGTACATGGTTAAGGGTTTGTTGTTTCGTTTTAACAGGTAAATGAGGCCATCTACTGCTCTGGTAATATGTCCCTAGCCGTTCTGCCTTTTCTCTAGTCTAGCCTTTTTTTTTTATCCCGGGAGGCTGCGATAAAAACTGACGGACGCATAACAATAAACCTAGCCTGCGATAGGGTTTAGAAAATTGCATACTATGGGCACGCATAAAATGACCAGCTCTATTTACTGTTAAACTACTCCCACTAGAATGGTTTGAGGTTACCAAACAACTTGTTTACATGAAAAAATTTTAAGCACAGAAAGGTTTTGAGATAGAACCCATAACTAAAAATACAAAATACAACACTGGGAGGTTTTATGGATAATAACGCAACAACCTTTTAACCAGGGCTATCCTTTATCTCCCAGGGGTAGACAGACAAATTTTTATAAAGAAAAATGTTTCGTGAAAACTTAAAGAGGAGATAGCCAGGAACCACTAAACTCCCGTAGATATTCCTAATGAATATTAATTATGTGTCGTATAATCTGTTAAAATCCTTCCACGCAGGAAGGCGTTGATAATGGGAGAATCACAGGGAGAATCACATTGGCACTTAAAATTTTGGTGTGAGGTCCGAATGGGGAAAACTGACAGTTTCTTTGAGTGAGGTTGCCCTGACAACGTACCTCTTAATAATAAAAAAAATTCAACTGTTTTTAAGTTAAACAAAATACCGGCTTAAGGCGTCGGCATTAACATGGAACTTTCCGGGTTTGTAACGGACAGTGTAGTCATAGTCTTGAAGTGTGAGGCTCCACCTAAGCAATCTGGGGTTTTTTCCAGACATTTGCTTGAGCCAGTGGAGTGGGTTGTGATCTGATTCGATGATGAACTTTGTACCATAAATGTACGGACGAAGTTTAGCCACGGAACAGATCAAACAAGCACACTCTTTTTCTGTTGTACCATAATTCTGCTCCCTAGCAGTTAATTTACGTGAAACGTAAAGACAAGGATGTTCATCTTCGTCAAACTCTTGCGACAATACGCAGCCCATGCCACGTTCAGAACAATCACATTGTAAAATGAATGTCTTGTTGAAATCAGGAGCTCTTAGTACTGGGAATGTCACTAAGGCCTGTTTCAAGGAGTCAAACGCCTGTTGTTTAGACTCATCCCACAAAACGGGATCAGGTGCATCCTTTTTCAGGGAATCCGTAAGGCATGCACAAACCTCTGAATAATGGTTTATGTAGCGCTGGTAGTAACCAACTAAACCTAGAAAGGAACGGACATCTTTCTTGGTTTGGGGGCGTGCGAATTTTTGCACGGCAAGGACCTTCACCTCTGATGGTGTACAAGATCCGTTTCCAACTTCGTGACCTAAAAAGGTGGCTTTGCTGCAAGCGACCTGCGACTTTTTTGCGTTAACAGTAAGCCCGGCCTCCTTGACAGCAGAGAGAAAATTGTGGACATGATCGAGATGTTGTTGCCATGTTTCGGCACCAACAGCAGTGTCATCCTGGAAAGGAGTAACGTACTCTTCCATACCTCTGGTGACACCATCCATAAGCTTCTGAAAGCAAAATGTGGCATTCTTCATCCCCATGTTCAGCATGAGGGGAGCAAACTTTCCAATGGGAGTTGTGATGGTGGCGGCCATGGAAGCCTGTGGCGTCAGACGCACCTGCCAAAATCCTCTGTTTAAATCGAAAATGGAGATATACTTCCATTTGGCTGCTCTCTCGATGCACTCTTCTATGTTGGGAATTGGGTAGTCTTTAGTGACTGTATTATTGTTGAGCTCGCGGTAGTCGGCTACCGGACGAGGACTGGCATCCTCCTTCTGAACAATGATCATAGAGCCGTGTGTAGAGTCTGTCTCAACAATAAGACCAAGATCTAGCATGCGCTTGATCTCTGTGACAATTAAATCCTTTTCAAACTTAGCATGACGATAATATTTACATGGTTTGACTGTTGGATCAACTAACTCAACGTCGTCACAAGGTCGGTACGACCCGGCAGAGTGGAGAATACACCATCTACTTTGTCAAAGACAGCAAGTAGGTCACTCTTCTGCGCTTCGGTTAAGGAACCTGTTTTCTTAAACAGAGCCATGGCTTCCTTGGAAGTAAGGTGGCCATCTCCTGGCTGACCAGTCCAGACGTGGTCTTTGTGATATAAATCACGTTCCTCAGCAAGTGAAAAGTTATTGGCACCTTCCTTGGGCAGATAGGGTTTTAGAAGATTTACATGGTAGATCGTTTCTTTGTGAACACCAAAAGACTTCTTTATTAGATAATTGGTATCCGACAATCTCTTCAAAACTTCGCAAGGGCCATCCCAATAAATGTCTAATTTATTGGCTCTTGAAGGTTTTAGGACTAACACTAAGTCACCTTCTTTGAACTTACGTTCAACTGCCTTATGGTCATAGTAGGTTTTGTTTTTAACCTGACTCTTAATCATATTCTCGAGTGCAAGCTCACGGAATATTTAAATCGTTGGAGTAAGTCCAAGATGTACTCTAGTACAGATGGATGAACGTCTGGCTCGATCCATTGACTTTTTAACAGCTCCAGTGGGCCTTTGATGTTACGGCCGTAAACAAGCTCAGCTGGAGTGAAGCCCGTGCTCTCATGTGGAGCGGCTCTAAGAGCAAACATTGCTCCTGGCAAGCACCTCTCCCAATCCTCCGGATGCTCATGGCATACGGCACGCAACACTGCTTTAAGAGTGCGGTGGAAGCGCTCAACGCTGTTTGATTGGGGATGATTGACGCTGGAATTTATACACTTTATTCCACACTTCTCCAAAAATAACGTGGTTAATTCAGAGATGAAAGGTGAGCCCAGGTCAGACTGGAGCTCTCCTGGATATCCAAGTCGGGAAAAGATTTGCAATAAAGCATCTACAACACTCTGGCTGTTTGCCTCTTTGAGGAGGACAGCCTCTGGGAATTTTGTTGCTGGGTCCAGTAACGACAAAATATACTTGAAACCGGCCTTGCTTGTAGGCTTGATGGGTCCCACAATATCGATAATAAATCTATTGAAGGGCTCACCATCCATGGGCACTAGCACCATGGGAGCAACAAACTTCTGCCCTGACTTTCCAGTCTTTTGGCAGGTTAGACACGTTTGAATCTGAGAAACAGTGAGGCCAATAAAAATTGGACAACACTCGGTCTTTAGTTTTAGACCGGCCTAAGTGACCTGCCCATGCATTTGCATGCGCTGTGTTTAGAACAAAATCTCTACACTCTTTAGGCAAAACGAGTTGTTTGTCAATAGGAGGCTTATTTAAAGCACGAAAGGGTTTTCTAAATAACAATCCCTTGTCAACGAAAAATTGTTTATTTTCGTCCTGCTGCTCCAGCGGGAGTTCAGCAGCCTTCCAACATGACTGTAATGTTGGGCACTCAAGTTGCAGTTTAGTAAAAGCAGACTTGTCAATATTCAGTAGTTTTGAAAACTGATCTGATTGTGGGCCTAAGATAGCTGTATCTAAGGAGTCTACCTTGGGTTTGACAAAACCGGAAGTTACGGAAGGGGGAGTAACTAAGGGAGGGTCAACACTGTCATCTGATTCACTTTCACTTTCAGAATCGACTTCCCGATAGTTTGGTTTCAAAATCGGGAGTTGTGGATCAATACGAGATTGAGAACGAGTAATTGCATTAGAAAAAGGGGCTACTTTATTTAAACCTCTATCCTCTAAAATAGTTTGAGAGGGAATGCCTAGCAACATCTGGAAATGGGGACCCATGTGGTCCGTTACGAGAGCCTCAGTAGTTAAAAGCCCATAGGGCGTTTGCACTTCAATTTGTGCAATAGCGTGAGCGGTAGTTTGCTCAGCTAGGGCGTTACGGCAGTGGGTGTACTCACCCGTAAACTGCTCGGGACGGACAAGATCTCTAGAGATTACATCATGCGTAGAGCCTGCGTCTCTTAGCACTAAACATTTCGTGCCGTTCACTGTCCATTCATGTATATGTTTGGAAAGATTCAACTCGGGAGGGTCATGAGTAATAAAATTACAACTAGACTTAGATTCTGGATTAGAAGCTTCTTGTGCGAGACGAAGGCGACAATCTTTAATTCTGTGGCCGGCTTTATTACAAAAAAAACACATGCCATCGTTAGGCCGTCGTGGCCTGTCGAACTCTTTATTAGAGTGATTTGAACTGGCGGAATCCCCACCAGTGGAGTCAACTTTGACTGCGGCAGTACCAGCGGGTTTAGCTGCCTGTGAAGCGGACCTATTTCCGTTTCTGTGGTTGGAGAAAGCTTTAGAAGCTTGACTACCTGAATGAGTGCTAGCTTGCACTTTACCATTTTTGGTTAGCAAGATCGACTGAGATTTGCTGGTTGCGAGTGGTATACTAGTCGCACAACTTAGCTGCCTCGGTTAACGTGCCAAGTCTAATTTGATCCGGTAACCATTTCCGGAGGCCTACGGGACAAGACTTATAGAATTGTTCCAGTAACATTAAATTGGACAATTTGTCGTATTGGCCATTAACGCCAGCTAATGATACCCAACGTGAAAATAACGTCTCGAGCTCAAAAGCGTGTTCGTGGAAAAGTTGGTTTGGCTGTTTTTCTAAACTACGAAATGACGACTGAACCGACTCTTTTGTCTGTACAAACCGTTCAAGTAATTTAATTTTAACTTGGTCATAATCGTGAATAGCTACTGCGTCCATTTGGTCGCACACTTTTACCAAAATTTCAGCAAAAAGGGGTTGGAGTCCTACCACCCATTCCGACTTAGGAATTCTTTGAGTCTCTAACGTACGTTCAAACATTTTTAAGTAAGAGTTAATTTCCGATTTCGGACCCCAGTTATTTAACAACCGTATAGCATCGGAAATTCACACTAGGCAATACCTGAACTGGATTTGTATCACTATTGCCGTTAGCGGCTCTTAACCTAGCT
>JAHWFP010203621.1:0-17626 GCA_023313725.1 Lithobius niger
CCCCCCCCCCCCCCCCCCCCCCATCCCACTTTCTCCAAAATAAAGACGATTTTGGCTTGTGTGCGGCCGGCCGGTCGCCTGGCGCCATTACTGCAATTGAGGAATTGGTGGAAGAAGTGCAAAACTTGAGTTTTGAGAAAATTAGGGATAAAGTTTACGCGCAGCAAGAGCATCAGCTAGTGGTATTTATGTATAATCACTATATCTTTGTGTAGACATGAGATAAAAATATTGTTCTGCCTTTTTTGAGTAGAACTGTGCATCAGGAAGCCATCACGATATTTTGCAGAAAAGGGGCATTAGTGCACTTCCGCACTTTTTTCACCCAACTCCTCAATTTTAAAAAGTGTTAATTTGGATCTTCCAACTGTCTCAAACTCATTAAAATTGCTGAAAACACGTGAGCTTCCCCCGGACCCCGCTGGGGGAACTTACAGCGCTCCCCCAGACTCCCTGCCTGGGAAAGGTTGTGCCCCCCAAAATTTAGTGGGTGCACGACATCCCTACTCGTACTAGACCAAGAAACAAAATGGTGAAACTGTGTGAAGAGAAATGAAACTTGCTAGAATGGGTGCTTGTTTCCACAATTTGTTACAATTTATCAATTTAACTCTGGGAAAAAATAGAAATAAAAGGCATGATTTTAAAGTGTTGAAAAGAATGGGAAGCTAATAATAAGCCTTCATTCGTTTACTTACATTCACTTTCTATTTTTTTTCCCCACAGGACAAACTATTAGCCAAACTCGATGAACATGAACCCGAAGTTGCCACAACTCAGGAAGAAGAAGTAAGTACAATGTAACAGTTAATAAGATAAATTACAGGTTATTTCCTTCTAGATTCCGTCTGTATCAGAATTTTTTTTTTAATCCATGGCATCTAAAACTGCTGAACCGATTTCGCCCCTATGCCCATTAGGGATGGGTCGGTTTAATTTTTTTGATTTCGGTTCCGGTTTCGGTTTTCACGCCCAAAAAACCTCGGTTTCGGTTTCGGTATCGGTTTTTGCCATCATCCACCCCAACCAGATTTTCCTGATTTTTTTCTTGCAAGAGTTGTATAACTCCTGCTTTCACTTTCAGCAGCGTCATAGACCATGGGTCTAGCTGTGGCACCATTTTCCTCTACTATTTTCGTTTTAATAGCTAGGAGCTTTGCTGTCATTTATACTAGAAAATGATAATTATTGAAAAATTGTGAAACAACAAATCATTTTTTTTTAATTTTCCAACACCGTACGAAAAACCGACACAAAATCCGAATCGGTTTCGGTGTCGGTTTTCAGTAAAAACCGAAAATTCGGTTTCGGTTTCGGTTACTGACCCATCCCTAATGCCCATTACAGCGGCTCACATAAAAATTAAAGAAACTACGTTATCTACCGAGTCCAACGTTTCAGCACTCGTCTAACAATAACAACGGTCTTTGCTAACGATGAATTATTATTGACATACGCTTACTGATGTAGTCACGTCTCTTGAAAATCTATCCCTTGCCCCCCCCCCCCCCCCCCCCGCTGGAACTCTGAAGGAATTAACTGAACAAAAAATGGTTTCACCGTTTAAAAAAAAACCTTAGAGCTCGTATCCCTATACTGACAGCTATGACGGTACACGAATAAAAAAGGATTAAGAGTTCTCTCGAACGCAACGAACTATAATTTGAACTCCAATTCCAGGGAACAAGGATTCGTTTTACTCAATGGTTATGTCAAAAAGTGAACACTGTCTGTATTTGAAATGTTTAATGTTTGTGCATGTGCATGTACTTAATTCGTGTATTATGCAGGTTTTTTTTTTTAATTTTCTTCGTTTTACAATTTAAGTCTGATTCGTGTGAGTTGCTATATGTGTGCATTCACAATTTTTTGTGTGCATTCACAATTTTTGAAACACACAGACTCCTATTTAGAGTATTTTTTTTTTGCTTGCGTGTTTATGGTTTTTAGAAATAATAATAATAATAACAACAATTTGTCGCAATTGCAACAGGTCTGGCAAGGAAAAATCACTGACAGCCAGCCTAAATTACAAAAAGACAATTACATATACTGATAAAAGTAAGGCCAGGGGAAGGTAAGGGAAGTGGTATGGGTACACGAATGCCTTACCACCAAGGTTAGACCTGCCAGGGACTCTAAGGTCCCCGATGGCGTCGCCAAACGTGTTAGGACAAGGGAGGTGAAAAAAAAATTGCCCAAATTAAAAAATAAAGGCAAATATAAAAGTGGAGATGTTAAAAATATCGTTAAGTAAATAAGTATGGTTATGGTATATTCTAAAACCTATGCATCCCTAAAACTGGAATTATCACCACCATAGAATAAAAAATTTAGAATTAAAATGCATGCAGGGCGCAGGAAGAAGCATGTTAGAATGAACTGCAAACTGCTGGCCCAAGTAAAAAGTGGAGTGAGGTCTTAGGGACTTAGTGGATAGTTCTCTGGGCGGCGAAGAAAAGGACGAAAATTTATAGCCTTAAGCCGCGTTTCGAAAGAAGTGAGTGACGGCGCAGAAACAGTCTCATTATCGAGAGAGTTCCAGGCCGGTACAACTCGCAAAGCAAAAAAGGATTTCCTGGAATCAAGCCGAAATTCGGGTAAAACGAGCTTTAAACGGTTACCACGAGTCAGCGAACTAAATTCAAAAAATGGTAATTCAATGGGGAGCAAACAGTGTATAATTTTAAAAGTAAAGGATTAGGTCAGCCTTTTAGTTCTAGTTCGTGAGAGTAATTTACACGTTCATTCTGTGTATGTATTTTTAATCTTTCAATTTTGTATGCGTTTTGCTGCTTATGGCCTCTGTTTTCCATGTTTTCCATGTGTTTCCATAATAATAATAATATTTGGTTTGTCGCACCCAATATGGTGTGAAGGGAGACGGCAGGACCGAGGTCTCTGAAGCCGGTCCCACAAACAGTTTTCTATGGGGATAGAAGTAATGTGGGCAGACAAAACTCTGGTCTCTTCAAAAACGGTCTCAGGTCGAACTCGTCGAGTCCAAGTCTGAACGTCCAAAGGGAGGGAGATTGGACTAATTTAGATGGTAGCGCATTCCAAGGGTTGACAATTCTCACCGTAAAGAAAGAAGATAGAACGTCCAGCCGGTTTTAGGCTTTACCAGTTTAAAACAGTGGCCCCATGTTTTTTTTCACTTCGAGAATTCAAAGGAACATCAATTGGGAGAAACCCCTAATAATCTTGAAAGCCAAAAATAGATCGGCTTTTCAGTCATCATAATTCAAGGGATTCCAATATCAAACGCTGCAGGCGTGTGGAATATGGAAGGCTTTGAAGACCCACCAAGGAGCGGGTAAAACGGTGCTGAACGGATTAGCTGTGGTCAATGTCTCCCAACAAGTGTGGGGACCACATCGAACTAGCGTACTCAAAGAGTGGTCTGACATAAACTCGAAAGGCGAGGACTAAGGTCTTTGTATCTCCCATAGCAAATACAAGCCTTATGATGTGGAGTCGACCAAGGACCGAGTTCACAATACAATTACAATGTAAATATTGTTTGAGGTTAGAGCAAAGCACAATTCCCAAACTCTTTGTTTTAGATACGGCAGGTAGGTTAAGATGATCAATATAATAGATATGGTTTCGGTTTGAATTTTCAATACGAAGAGTTTGACATTTTGTTTGTGCAATTGGAAGTTGCCATGCAGTCGACTACTCGAAGATTCCATTTATCTCACCCTGCAATAGAGATATGCTATCGTTGTCCAAAATTGGGGTATGACAAAACAAGGTCATCAGCAAACTTGCTTTGCTCGCATGATTTGGAGATGGGAATTGGGGACAGGTCATTCAAGTAAAGAATAAACAGAAGGGAGCCTAGGACCGATCCCTGCAGTACGCCACTTATTATCCCCAGGGGAGCCGATAACCCGTCTTCCACAGCGACATATTGTGTTCTGTCCATCAAGAATGCCTTGATCCAGGTAAAAGTTTACCCCCAAAACCTGCATACTCGAGCTTTATGACCAGTTTTCGGTGGACCACGGAATCGAATGCCTTTTTGAAGTCAAATAAAATGACATTGGTCGACAACCCGATGTCAAGAGTTTCAGTCAACATGTCAAGTGATTTAAGAAGTTGTAACGTCGTTGATCTTCCAGGCATAAAACCGAATTGATCAGAATTTATTAGATGATGTTTCTCGACAAAGATGAGCATATGTTCTCTGATGATATGTTCCATAATCCTACAAGGGACCATTGTTAGGGATATTGGTCAATAGTTTTCTGGGTTTGCTGTGTTCCCCTTCTTGAAGATTGGTACAACTCTGGCCGTACAAACTGGGCAAGGTTCCAGTCTTAAATGAAAGACTGAAGATGAAAGCAAGTGGTCGACAGATGTAGTGTCTGATTTCACGATAAAAGTACGCAGAAAAGCCATCCGGGCCAAAGGTGTGGCTGGATTTCAGGGAAGTTACAGCCCTAAAAACATTTGATGGGGTAAAAACCACCGAGTCGCATTTAATGATTGGAAAAGGTCTATTGGGGTTACATGGCATGTTATCATCAGCGCATTTGAGGTATTTTTTAAGGTTATCTGTCGACCTAATTGCCTTGTAGTGTTTCCAAGCTATTAGTTTTTTTTCTGCCTGATTTCAGGACCTCAATTGAGGGTTTATTTTTGTGACTAAGACAAGTGACATAGTGACTACAGTTTTTTAGTGCATTTTGGAAAATGGTAGAGAAACCTGACCATGCCTTGTCAGTGTGTCCCAGTTTTCTATTGTAGAGGACCAATCAGTTTGAGAAAGCATATTAGTGAGAGCACAGAAATTGACTTTTTGTCGGGGTTTGGTTTGTAGGATTTTGTGTTAGGAATATTTAATCGAAATTTGACCATCCGGTGGTCACTGAGGCCCAGATTCTGATCGGTTTCGATATCAAAAACCAGTCTTTCATCATTTGTGAAAATAAGGTCTAGAGTTCGATTGCCCCTTGTTGGTTCGGTGACAAGCTGCCTGAGACCATACTGTAACAGATCGCTCAGAAAGTCCTTTTGTATTGCATTTGTTGCTCGTATGTTTTCGTTGTTTCATGTACGTGTATGTTTTATTTGTGTGTGTGTGTTTTGTGTGAAGTATCCATTTGTTTGTTTGTTTTATTAGTGATGTACATGTTTGCGTGTGCATGGAGGCTGGCATGTCACAATCCTTGTTCCCTGGAATTGGAGTTCAAATTATAGTTCGTTGCGTTGGAGTGAACTCTAATCCGTTTTTATTCATGTTCCTTGACAGCTGTGAGTATGGGGATACGAGCTCTAATACTTTTTTCTAAACGGCAAAGCCGTTTTTTGTTCAGTTAATTTGTTGGCTTTTTTCTCTTCTTTTTCATTGTAATTGCTCCGGTCTGGTCTATCATTTGTACAGCATTTACACTGTCCCCCCCAGTTTTGTTCGCAAAAAAACTGAGCATTAGAAATGCATAATTAGGTTCATGTTCCGCCCAAGCTTCGTTCCATGTCTATTCTTTTATGGCAACACAGTAGCGTGTGTCTTGATTTAGCATGTTCCATCTTGATGGGCAGTTACTTTTGCATTGTTGCAGGCAGATGCAATATCGAAGCAAACAATAGCGGAAACAAATCAACTGGATTCCCGAAGCTTGCATTGAAGAACTAAATAAGTCATTCAGTCGTGTCGGCCGCCCAATTTTGAGGCCATAAGGCCATAAGGCCTCAAAATTAAGGATATTGCGTCCTACGGTTTAAATCTTGAAGATTTGCGAGAAAATCAGGACCGTTTCACTTTGGTTCTCAACAACGAGTTGACAGTTTATTTCAGCAATGAACAAGATACGACGACAATGTTATGTTCCCGTGCCCAAGTATCGCTGCATCTTGTTCGAGTGATCTCTTACCCGATCTTGTGCGCCTTGTCTTTATTGTACCATTGTTACATGTAACATTTTCATATTGTTAGCCGATCCTCCGCCCCCTGGTCCGGTTTTGGAAAATTCTCGTGCGCAAACGAACTCTAATAAGCATTGCAGTGCTAATTTTGTTAAAACTCAGTGAAATGTTGCGGTCATAATACCGAATAATACTTCGGACGTTAAATGAAAACTAGGGGATTGCTACTGTGAGTAGCAATGTTCTAGTTTTCATTTAACTTTTGAACTATTACTTGGTGCGATTAACTTGTCTAATAGGATTAACCTTGGTGGCATTCCTGGTTGAATGATATCACTACCTTCAAAGGCCGACCCTTTTGGGAAACTTGGTGGCTTCTCTTATAGCAGTTTTGGTTTTGAGTGGATATTACCACACCAGGTTCGCTTTGATGCTATCATAATCGATCCTGGTCCACATTGCTGGGCGTTGTTTTGGGCTTATAGTAAAAGCAGCTTACAATAAAACTGTTATAAGTTCAAAAGCTTACCAAAAACTGTGACAATGCAAATGTTATTTTGTTTTGTAAACTTTTATTTATTTACCGTAGTGGCCTCAGGAAAAAATTGCTGGAAAATTCAATTACGAGTTGTAACGGATAAAGCAAAAATGAACGGAGATATATTTAGACAAGAACAGTTAAGATGCGATGAGCAGTGAATGGCTGCTATCACAGTGACGTCACACACATACATGATGTTACTGAAGGAAAAGTGTTATATCATGACAGCGTGAATGTTACATGATAGAATTCACGTGATATAAATCATGTCTACCATTTTCCATAAAATGATGTCTAAAAAAACTAGTTTTTTGTGAAATTACTTGCAAAAAATTAACTTGTATTATGCTTTTTTTTACAGTGTGTGGTGTGCATCACCGCCCGAGCCACAATGCAGACGTATCCATGTGGCCATCGCGTCGTCTGCCGCAAGTGTTTTGTGAAGACCATCCAGACAGCCGTCGCTCAGCGGATGCTTCCCCTGCGCTGTGTCATATGCCGTGCCAAGATCCTCCGGTTGAAACAATCCGGGGGAGACTTGGCCACCACAACAGGCGCTGCCGCTGGTATCAGCCCCTCGCCGAGCACGGCGTCCTCTCTGTCCACTTTCTCCGCTTGTTCTTCTTCTTTCTCGCTCAAGTCCTTCCGTACAGCCGACAGCGGTGGCAGTCGAGCGTCTTGCAAGTCCGCTCCTCCACAACTTTCAACAGGATCAACAAAAAGTTCCTGCGAATCCTCATCCGCCTTGCGTTCCTCATCACCTGCACTGACCGTCACCTCGTTCCGTAACAAAAGCACTACAGCATCCGCTCTCAGCAAAGTAGCCAAACAGCAGGTTAGGGAGCACAGCGGCAATTGCCATAAAGGAGTGGAGGCAAAACAAGTGAACCGCTCGCCTTCCGCCAAGTCAGACAAAGACGTCAGCAAAGGAAGTAACCACAATAACCACCATCACCAAAACAGCAACAATAATAATAACAACATCAACAACAAGGAAAAATCCGTGTCCTTCCGCAGCAATAAGAATCGTTGTGGTCATAAGCTCCAGTCGTTGCCTAAAGCCACAGTCCGATCCCGGTCACCGTACAAATTCCAGCTTCTGCGACCCCACAGACTTGAAATCATCAAAGAAGTGGAGTAACAAACCATAAAACATAACCTAAACCTTCCTTCTTTAATGGTATCATCATCCTGACCCTGAAACCCCTAGTGCTCACATGAAAGAAATGTTCTTGCAGAATTGTGGTGTTGTGCCATTACATGAATTGCGATATGACCCAGCAAGTTGAAAACGTGTGACGTTTATGTCACAAAGTAAGTTAAATGAAGCGCACAGTGACATATCGACGTAGAAGGTAACAGGAACACGATGCTGTAGACATCAGCTCACCTCTTGAAACTTCACATGAAAATTTAGTTCGTAGCTTTTGAACTGCCAAGACATTCCATAGCTATCCTGAAGTATGCCAAAGAAACTGTCAGTCAACAAGTCGTGCAACATGGATTGTTCGTCACATAACATTTACCTTGGGTGCAGGAGTTCTTCAGAATGTCTACCAGTAAAGATAGAAAGACACTGTGTGAACTTCTAAGTATATGTCAAGTACTGTTTATACATTGATGGGATTTTACTGCAAATCTAACAGTGCCAAGAGGTGAATCGAAAATTCACACCATCTCTTCTAACAATACCATTGTGAACATAAATATTTGGAACAGTTTACAGAATTCAGTTTCTAACGAGTTTAATGGATACCAATCAAAACAAAACAAAACGTCATACGTAACAATGTTGATCTTGGTTATCACCAAAGTGTTTTTCTGCAAAGTGTTTTACGTTTAACTAAATTAAAATTAATCTTCAGTAATCTGATTGCAAGCCATTACATCATGGTTATTTTGCACAATGCGTTCTAAAAGTGGTGCAGTAAAGATACAGAGATGTAATTACTTATTGTAGGAGACAAAGACGCAAAGAGCAATGTGTACCGCACCACATTTGTCATGAACCGTAGTTCGAAAGTATGGCTGTTGGAAAAACGTTCTGTCTGCCCTGACCATCACATACTTCATTTGAAACTTGTGTAGGCCATAATGAGTGTTTGAATGCATGGCATTAGAGGCGTAATGAAGGATTCTGTTTTAAAGTTTAATACTGCTAATGTGATTAATTTGCAAGTGCACTTCAAAGAGGCACATGTTAATCTACTATTATTATTGCTGTAATTTCTTACGTACGCTTGTCCACATTTCAGTTAATGTTGCCTACTCCACATGTTGCAGTTCATACACCTTCTTAAAATTGCAAACAACAAACTGTAAACAAGACCTTATATTTCGCAACATTCATACAATGTGAGATTATAGTACTGATTACGAGTCTGGCTCAATCCATTCATATTGTATGAGCTTATCTTTGAGCAAGGTCATGATTTTAGTACCGGTTTTTTTTTTTTGCTCTGTTAGGAAATTTATTTGTAACAATCGTCAAGGCCAGGCTTGTTTAAGGTGCCGACATAATGGTTTTCAATCAAACGAAGAAATTAATAATCAAACTTGTAAATGAATGGATTAATAATGAAGCTGTAAGAGCCTTTTAAAGACGTTTAGACAAAACTCCATTTTGTCCTTCTTGCAGAACAAAGGAAAACAAGTCTTGTGTTGCCAGCTGGCTTGTTTTCAGCTGGCTTGATCAGCTGGCTACCAGTAGGCTGTTTCTGTGTCGACTTTACTGCTGACCTACCTTTGTGATTCCACCGACGAGTTTGTTATTTATTTAGGAGAAAGGGAAAGATTTAAATGACAAAAAGAGGATTTTAATGAAACTCTGTTTCCTTGTTGACATGCTTGTTCAATCCAAATAACAATCTTGTGGCAAACAAAATATGGTTTCAATACTGCTAGCAAGCAGCTTTGGTGACTTTTCATCACAATTTCTCGGTGGCCAAAGCATTCAAGAGAGCAAGGGAGGTAAAGAGAATATGTGGGGGGGGTTCTTCCCTTGTGTAAATAAAACAAAATGTTTACTCTGACATTCTCCAGTCTAATGAATCTCTAGATGTTCTGATACCATGACAATAGCAGCAAGTTAAGGGAAGGGAACATTCATACTTTTTTAAAACGGGGCACATGCTACGGTGGCGATGCCATAAACATGCATTTCTTATATTCATCAACATATCTGCAAGTGTACTAAAGCCAGTTCGTTATGCAAGTAAATGAGTAACTAATATACCAAATGCTTTTCAGTGCCGACACATTAGTTAAGCTATCAAATCAGCTGTTCTTCGCGTTGGCCACGAACTGTGACATATTAATCTATAATTTTGCAAGTTGTGTTTCATATAAACACGTATTCCTGCAAGGTAAATCTTGAATGGAAATTTCTGCCATTGCCCTTTTTTTTCAACTGACCTTTTATGGACTTTTCAAGCAAAACTGGAAATATCACAGTTGGATTGTTGCAGTAAACAAAAATAATTTTGTGGCAGTGACCTTACCATCAGATGGTCCTGCAAGACCTTTTCTGGTAAGACACTCTTCGCACCATTATTTTACCATCAGCTGATTGTCCAATAAATTTAATGATAAAAAATTATAAGGAGCATTAACATCTGCGTAAGAGGATCCTGCGAGTGGTTTTTTGATTAAACTCTCTCCGCAGCATTAAGTTGACCATCAGACGATCCTGCAAGAGCTGTTCTGATTAAACTCTTCGCAGCGTTAAGTTGACAATCAGACGATCCTGCAACAGCTTTTCTAATTAAACTCTCTTCACAGCATTAAGTTGACCATCACACGATCCTGCAAGGCCTTTACCGATTAAACTCTTCTCAGCATTATGTTTACAATCAGATGATCCTGCAAGAGCTTTTCTGATTAAACTCTCTTTGCAGCATCAAGTTTACCATCAGACAATCCTGCAAAAGCTTTTCTGGTGAGACACTCTTTGCAGCACTATTTTACCATCAGCTGATTGTCCATTAAATTTAATGATAAAAAATTATAAGGAGCATTAACATCTGCCGTAAGAGGATCCTGCATGAGCTTTTCTGATTAAACGCTTTTCGCAGCATTAAGTTTACCATCAGCGATCCTGCAAGAGCTTTTCTGATTAAACTGTCTTTGCAGCATTAAGTTGACCATCAGGCAAGAGCTTTACTGATTAAACTCTTCGCAGCATTAAGTTTATAATCAGACGATCCTGCAAGAGCATTTCTGATAAGCGCTTTTCGTAGCATTGATCTTACTATCAGATGGTCCTGCAAGAGTTTTTCTAGCAAAAGACTGCGGATCACTGACTTTACCATGAGATGGTCCTGCAAGAGCTTTTCTTTCATCTTCTTGTCCTTTGACATCAATGATACTTCCTGATGTAAATATGTGGAATAATTATTAAGGACTAGCTCAAATGAGAGAATAGAATAAACTTGATGTAGTAACTAACAACAATAATACTAAATAATTAATTATTAATAATAAAAGTACTGTACTAATATTACGAGGCAGCTGAATCCAAATAGTAGTCAACAACAAATATTTTGAAACGAAGTTGTGAATGTAAGTGTACATAGACTAGGTTTAGAAAAATAACTCTTTCAGTAAAAATTGTGCATATTAATTCATACTTGTAACCACATTATCAGATCCCTAGGGCATGGCAAAATGTATAATATTGAGGTTGCGCAACCATGTATGCAACATAAACTTTACAGTAGAACGATTTCAAGGATGTTCTATGGCATAGTACAAATCCACCTTTTATGATATGACAGTAGCAAGCCAACTTTTGATGAATAAAAACAGGGACTGATGCAATTCTTATGGCCCAAGGAATTAAGAACCTATACTTGATTCCTCCTATTATTCCTTAAGCTCTGTCTAGTTCCTCGTGTAGGCGTAGTCACGTCTGTATCAAAGGTATTCTTGCTCTTACGTAGCAAACTAGTGGGGAAGGGTGCTTTCACACATCCCCCTTGGAGTTGTGTTAAACTTACACAGATCAAAAGTAAGTGGCAGCATGAATCGAACACTGTGGATTTAGTGTATTTGGTTTCATGATGAAAGGCACACAAAAATACAGGAGCACGTCACACAGCATTTATTCTTAGCAGTAATCATATTCTTAGAATGTGGATTCATCTTTATGTAGTGGCTTCGTGCACTTTTGGTAGTTGAAATGAAGGTTGTCCCATTCTGTTACCTCAGGATCCAAGCAACCCTCTCGAATGTCAATCCAGTATCAGTCGCCACTTGGCCAGTAGACCATAAAAAAGCACTCGCCATTTTAAAATTTCTACTCGCCACATGCCACATTCATCTTGCACGATGCAGTTTTTCTAAGTTATACATTTACGAAATTGTAAAATTTTCTTTAACCCCAGTATTAATGCAGAAAAAGCAGTTAAGTAGCTCTTGTAAAACTGAGCATAACACCACAAACCATTCGTCTCTAACTTCTACAGTTCCCGAGATATCGCTCTTTGAATGTGATTCTCCGTTGCTAGTCGCCATTTTGGCAAGTAAGGCTAAATTCCAAGTCGCCAACTGCAGATTTCCATTCACCAAATGGCGAGTGGCGACCGACATTGGAGAGGGTTGGATCCAAGTATAACTGCGACTCTTTTACCACCTCTAGTTGCCATACAGCACGTTGACAAAAAAAAAATCAATTTCAGAGACCTTTTAGCTTATGGGTAAAAAATTTCCCAGTATAAGGTTTTGGATGAACATAAGGAATGGGTTTGTAGCCTGCCATAAGATGGTATTAAAAACAAATTTTTTTTTCTTTTAAATGTTAGAAACTCACGCTTCATATTGCTACTAACATAATTACACAGGTTTTTAAAAATTGTGGTTTAGATATAAATAAAAACACATTTTAACTCTGTTAATTCAGAGTGCTCCATGTGTTTTTATTTGTAACATAATTTCTTCACCTGACGATTGTCACACGGTGAAAACAAATTTACACACAAGCATTAGTTTCCAAGACAAGATTTGTGCGGCGTAAACATGTAAATGAATGTCATTAACCATCAGTGTAGCAGCCTTAATGCTACAAGTTTGAGCGTTGGCCTAAACATTGACCTTTCGTAGCTTCATCCATGCAAATAGGAACTAAATTCACAGTACCTTAATTGCTCAAAAGTCAAATTTATGAACTTATGAATGGCTTTTATACAAGTATCAAGCCTAAATGAATTCCATGATACGCCAAAATCCACAGTGAACGATTCCTCCATCAGTTTGGGAGCATATTTGCTCTAAAGTGAAATCCGTCTTATTGATTGTGATTGTTTAGAAATAAATCGAGATGGCATTGCCGTCTTATTTTTATTGTATTGTTAATTCCTTTACAGTAGAAACATTTAATTTATTTTTATGAACCTTTCTTGAAAAGTAGAAAACTGCCTTCATAGAATCAGAGTTATAGGCATGGTGCAGACATTGTTGGTAAAGTGAGTTAATCCTTTCATTACGATGTTGCTTTGTGACTCGATTACTTTCATCTAGAAAAAGTATTGTACGTACTTGTACAAACTAAGTAAACCATGAAATGAAAAAAGATATGCATTCAACTACTGTTGATTTGCAGTATGTAACACTATCTGTATAAAATGAAGAGTATGAATGCAAAATGTAAAAGTTATTAGTATAATTATAGCAAGCAGCCATTCTTATTATATGATTATGTTACTAATATTCCTTACAATATGTTATATTTGCCAAGCTATTAGCCACAAAACAAACAAATATTATACACTAAGACCAGTGCTGTAACAACTGGGCAGCAAGGCACCAAAATGACAAATTAAAGTACATTGTTTCAGCCTCACAGAAAATGCTGTGAGAATCAAGGATAACTGCACGTGGGTATCCACAATATCCAAGTTGGAACTCGCCACACTGCCAAAAGAAAATAGAAAGGTTTTCATACGTACGGGTGCCTCATTGCCAAAATAAAAAAAAAAGTCTTGTGAGATTACCGGTGCTGGTATTTTGTCTTGCTTCCCACCAAAAAAATATAGTTACGGCCCTGGCTTGGACACTGTATGCCCAAATGAGGTAGTTTAGTGTTTTGTTTGTGTATACCACCGCTAATTTAGAAGCTTAATAGTCTTTGGTACGAGTTATGGAGTACATCCCAGTTCCCTCATGTTTTCTCCAAATGTTAGCAGCAGCTGACCATTGAAAATATTAGCACAATGTGTTGGTGTGTCACTTAAAAAATTGAAAAAGATAAACATTATAGTTGTTCCTAACGACCTTTGGGTTTGCACATGTATGCCACAAGATGGGCGTTTAACTACAACAGGAACATGTTGAGATTTTTCCATTATTCAATACCAGTTCCAGGATGGAATAAATGCGAAATCAGATCTGTTTTTTTAGTGTTAAACCTACTGATTTGTTAGTGTCAGAATAGGGAAATTTAGAAAAGCATTCCAGAACCATTTGTAACAAATTGATGGTCAGCATAAAAATGCAGTTCCTAGATTCAATGACAGACGGTGCCACTGTTTTTCAGTATATAGTTAAATATTACCACGTTCATTAATTAAATATTACCACTTTCAACTGATACTATAAAATCAATGTGTTTAACACAAAAGGAAACGACAAGCCAAGTCATTGAGTTAATTTCACGTTCATTATGTTCACGTTTTGTCCTGAAGATGTTACTGAAACTGGAGGGTGAAATATCTGCAGTTTATTATAGTTCAACACGCCCTATCGGAGCAGATGTGCAAATATACCAATAAAAATGTAGTAGATAAAGACAAATCATATATATTTTATTATTTGATATTTACATGTTCTGATAAATTAAATGTGTTACTGCAGTTTCAAAGACGCTGTACACAATTAAGCATCGTTACAATTATTGAAACGTTTACAACAATGCAATCTGCAACAAAGATGCACCGTAAGATTCGTGAACTATTCCCAAACTTCCATCTTAGACTTTGACTTTATTGAACTTAAAGATCCCGAAGATCATGGGCTCAGACTAACCTACGTAACTACCATCTTCCAATAAGAACGACAATATTGCAAAATTCAAGAAAAATGGATAAATTTTGAGCCACTATGTAGGACATTACGGTCGTCCAGTGACTGTGATTGTATGCCAGGTAATGTGAAGAGATTGCGCGAAAGTGTGAGAAGTTCAAGAAACTTCATCAATACGACATTCTGTAGCTTTCACGAACTTCAGTGCTACAATGCTAAAGAATTCTGTGCTGGAATAGAGGTATGTCCTTCTTTAACATTGTTGTCGCTAAAGTTCTTTTAATGTTGAGAGCTACAGAACGTCGAATTGATGAAGTTGTAATAGTTATTGTCATCTTACTGCAACAACTGTTGTGAGAAACTTCCTACTAAATGTTAACCCTGAATAACTTGGTCGGTTTTGCAGAAACTAAGATTTAATCCACACTCGTTCACGGCAACTGGTCTGGGAGCTCGTGCACAACATTCCGCCACATTGGCCTGACACCTTCCAACTATGCCGTATCACTGCACGTATGCACCTTAACTGAAGTTAGGAGCTGCTAAACAATGTAGCAAGGGCGGTGAGGTTCCAAGATCGGGAAGTTAACTCGTACTGTTGCAATGGAAATGTTCAATGGGGGATACCATCAAGTGCTGCCGCCATGCGTAGGTCACTTGATTGGTTTGACAAGCCGGCTTATAGGACAAACAACATTACTGAACAATGATTCGCTCTGTGTTGTAGACGGACTCTTCCATTGTTGTAGCCATGCTGATGGCATGACCACAATGTTTACTTCCTGCTCGTGCTAAACGTTTATACTCCGCTAGGCCACACCTATCTATAGTTGCTGACGACGCGACAACCACGCAGCGTTACATTTATCCGCTGTGTGTTGCTTATGGTACTAACAAGCACCTCCCTTAACGAAGTGAGGTGATTACTCTAAGGTGCCAAGCAGCATCATTATGCAATGAATATTGGCAAGCTGTTTTAACTGCAATCAAGGAAGCAACAATGCTCCCGAAGGCACTACCCTAGGGTTTACTTGTTGATTCCGAGAACACTTCTAAAGTGCCTAGTTATGATTCTTTAGTGCAATAAGGAGAACAATAACTGGTTTATACGCCTACACTAGTTCAAGCACTAGTTGATGTTATGATGTTCTGAGCCACTAGCTGTCGTGTCATAGAGGCTAGATCATGTCAGAAACTATTAAGGGTAGTTATCAAACGTGACATGCGGATAATTGTCCTAAACAATGTTGCACATTTTTTAAAAGCAGCATAGATGTTAATCTATTTCCGTTTCCATTTGGACTGCCATAATATCAACTAAGCGCCGATCTTCCGATGCCTTTACTTAATGTTCCCTAAAGTGTGATATGCTGGAACTTATGCCGCCTTTACGCGATGGTCCATACGAAGGCCAGGATAGGTTGTTTAAGAGTAGCAGTTTGTAAGAATGAAAACCAAAAAGGTAGGGGTACAGTCCTTGGACTGCGCACACGTTCAGGAATTCTCTACATTTCCTGGTGTACGAGCGCGGTCTCTGGACCACCTGACATTAACAATGGTTTCATTTTCCTTGAATTTCTTTACTAGCTGTAATATTGTTGGTCATGTGGGAATATGGAAGTTTGGGAATTGTTTACAAAACTTAAGCTGCACCTTTGTTACAGATTGTGTTGTTTTAAGTTTCAACAATGAAAAAAAGATCCTTAATAGTATACTACCTTCAAAATGTTGCGGGATTGAAATCAATACTGCAGAACAAAATTTCACTTATTAACGTGTAAATATCAATCACAGTAATAAAATATTTATGGATTTTCTTTTATCGCCTAAATTGTTTTCGGGCACCTTGTATCTATTGACGGTTGGTTGGTGGTGCATAAAATCATTATCGATCATTGTCGACCCATATAAACCTGGAGACTGGACAAGAAAACTGTTATGTACTCCATCAGACAGTTTTGATAGTTTAGTATACCACCATTCCCAATAGCTTGTTATTGGTAACTTTCCCAGATTTTTTTTATCTTATTGGTAGTACCATCAAGTTGGAGACTTTATCAGCAGAAGATGTATTATTTTACAGCTGAAAGAGCAACATACTAGTTCTGACATCCTGGAGTTTGCCTGTACATTGTAATTAACCCTGGTGCAACCTTGGCATAGCTCTGTATTCTTGTGTAATACTGCGAAGGCACAATGAGTTTGTGAGTTTTATGAAATTAAAACATTAAACATCTTCGAGAATGTTTTTCTTTCCATTTTTTTTGTCACGCAAAAACAGTACCTTCATAACTTCAGTCATATTAAATAACACCGATTACAACCTAGTTGTAGAGAAAATGTATAGATGAATAAAACCAATGGAATACTAAGACAAAAGTTTGTGCAAGTGCCCTGCCCATACCTACTGGTTGTGTGGGTTAGTAGTTAATCATCAGGCGGTACAGGGGCAGATTCAGGATTTGGTAAAGGGGAGTAGGAGGTGCTGTACCAAGACTTTCATATTAAAATGCCTCCCCCCCCCCAACTCCATTTAATAATGAAAAAATGGCTACACAACCAATACTACACTTTTTCTAAATTGAATTATGTCAGAGGGAGTTCGAAGCTTTTCAAAATATATCTAAGGATGAAAACTGAGGGTGCTTGTGCTTGGTTTTTTTGTTCAGTGAGAACCTCAACAATGAACTGCTTTTTCGTCAAGTCTCTGTTTGTCCGCATTTCCACAACTTCTCAAGTCAATAAAATAATATTTCCACCCTATTCCACTGCAGCAAAACTGCTTGCTTGTAGTAATGTAATTAAGCTGCAAACTTCACTCAATTGGCATAACCAAGTTTGCAGGAATGTATTAAAATGCACGCTGTATAACTAAGTTTGCAGGAATGTATTAGGCTGAAAGCTTCCCTCAATCGGTATAACCAAGTTTGCAGGAATGTATTAAGTTGCAAGCTCCTCTCAATTGGTATAATCAAGTTTGCAGGAATGTATTAAGATGCAAGCTCCTCTCAATTGGTATAACCAAGTTTTACTTACTTCTTTTTAATGCAGTACCAAAAGTGTTCCAGTTACTCCAAACTAGCAAATTTTCGAATGCCTATACTGGCATTCTTCTTCAGGCCTGGGGAATGAGACGCATACGCACCAACTGTCCTTCCACACGAACGCGATGATTCAAATCCCCCCCCCCCCCGG
>JAHWFP010203621.1:17726-46632 GCA_023313725.1 Lithobius niger
AAATCCCCCCCCCCCCCCCCGGTGCAATGAATCATCGTGTTCGATGTGAAAGTAGGACAGTTGGTGCGTGTGCGTCTCATTGCCCAAGCCTGAAGAAGAATGGCAGTATAGGCATTTGAAAATTTGCTAGTTTGGAGTAACTGGAACACTTTTGGTACTGCGTTAAAAAGAAGTGAGTGATAATGAACGAAAACCCAAGTAAATCATCCATGCCATCGGTATTTTAATAACCAAGTTTGCACGAATGTATTAAGCTGCAAGCTCCTCTCAATTGGTATACCCAAGTTTGCAGTAATGTATTAGGCTGTATTTAAATTCCAGTGTTAAGCAAGTCCCAATGCAGCTTTTATTCCAATAGTCCTTGTTTTTGTTTAAAGGTGGAACATGCTTGGGACTGTGACCCTGTTTGTTACGACAACTAGTGAAAAAGATTTTTACATGCTAATGATGTACCATTTCTAAGTATCCAGTACGGCAAGTTCACACTTTTTTTAAAACTTAATGTCAGAAGCAAACATGTTTTAGTACGACTACAAACTAAGTGACACCAAGTGAATATACGGTAACAGAAACTGTGAAATACTGAGACACACTGTAACTTATGAACCCAGCATACAACACTTGGGCAAATTTTAAACCAACCCAGTGAACTTGCATAAACTCAACAAAACAATTTATACCAATTAATTAACTAAATAAATAAAATAATATACAGAACTGACTTTAAAATCTGACATTTTCAGTAAAGCTAAGGTTCACTGACGCGGCGAGGCCTGTTTTGAAGCAACTAGTGTCGGATTGCAGTAAGTGGTGAATCACTTTCTTGCACTCACTATTTTCTATTTAAACTTTTTATTGTACAACGTTGAAAATGCGCTAGGTCTTGCCTGCACCCATTTTACCATCTTACTTGGAATAAATTTTTCCATTTTACTATTATTATCATGAAAACGAACACACTCTTGTACAAAAAGCCAACAAACGCCTAATTGACAGACGTTTAATTACCCAGCATTACTTTATCCTTGTTCTTGCAGCAGGCAACACTGGTTTATGTGCAAGCTTAAATTACAAGAAAACAAAGTTCTTCTTCTCACATGGTATTTATTTTTATAAACTTAATCATACAGTTTTACATATCAACAAATTCATTTAAGTTTTTATCGAAAATAATTTACTCTAAAGCCACGGCTTAAGCAACACACAATGTATATAATACATTTAATTCTGCAACACTAATAACAAAGTTATGAAATCTAATTTGTAAATAGACCAGATTCACGCTTGTAACAATTTGGTAATTCTTTGGTGTAAATCTATACAAAACTAATCAGGTAATTTTTACTCCCAACAACTACACTACCATAACAAGAAAACTAATCAGTGAAAACGGCGGGCTTCCAATTACACAATAAAACACAGAAAAGGAGCATCCGCAAATCATGTAACACTCAGTGGGAAGGTCTTTGTGGCATTACAAACTGTTAATAGGGGATTGGGAGGTTAAATATTTGTTGCATAAACTGCTAATGGACATTATTCGACTTAATAAAACAACGAAAGCAACATAAAAATGTTTTTTTTTTCAGTTTATTCAAATCTTAACTTGGAAATTATTTTTAAAACTTAATGACATGTAGAAATGGTCGGCAGTTGCAGCATTTACCCCTTTACTTCCTTGTATAAAGATTGAAACTTAAGTGTAAAAAATTGAAGGTTGTGTTATGGGGTGGGGGGGAGGGATTTTGTCAAGTGATACACCTTGTTGCTATAAGATTAAAAAAAAAACGGAAAAGACCATACAAAAATTAGGGATGCTCCCGACCCAGATTCTCACCTGAACGATCGAGGTAAACATTCTTCAACATTTTCACAGAAGTCCAGCAGTCTTTATCTGGAAAAAGCAAACTGACGGCTGGGCAGCTGTGGAAATTACTGTGGAATAGCTTACCTTTACTGTGTAGGTGAAAACCACACATCTTCGTTTTCCCATGACAAACTTTCCCCACTAAGGTACAGGACAGGAGTCTTTACAGACTACCGACTTCAGTATCATTCTCAAAACTGTGTCAGTGACAGTCTATTGACGGCAAAAAGTCACAGCACTGGTACACTGGGAACATGCAGACTAATACTTGGATTTCTGCTCAAAATAAGAAATAACTCCTGACTAGATACCACTTCAATCTTCCCGTTTATCTTCCCGTAGTTCTAATTAAATGCTTCCAATTGCCGCATTATTAAAGTAGGTAAAAAAGGTTGTTTATTGCGAATTTTCATTCCTTCTGTTTGCCAATCGTCATCTAGAATGTGCATAAAAAATATGAAAAAACCGTCCAATGATATGGAGCAACCGTTTCATGAAAATTCACAGCAAACAAACTTTTAACTTTAATCGTATGACAAAGAATGAAAGCACTTTTGATACCAATTCTACTGCCATACTATCCCCTACATTCTTTTAGTTGCACAATAAGGCCACTAGTAGCCTGTGGAAGAATGGTAATTTCTACCACTTTTCACCATTTGTAGTATCACTTGGTATGGAGTTACCAAGTGATAGTGAAAAAGGCATCACAAAAACAAACCTGTACAGACTAAACCCGTCACAGTTACCCAACTGAGATTTTCATTTGGCTAGCCATGCTGTTCGGGAGAAAACACACATACCGATCATTTCGGTATGCTGCAGACACATATCGATCATTTAATTCCAACAAAAACATGCCGACATATTCCAAACGCAACGCATGGCAAAACTAATGCATAGGGTATCAAACCAGATCAATAAAAGTTAAGAAGTTGCCAATCAATTAGTGGTCATTACTACTAATTTTATGCGGTTATCAGCATACTAAAGTACAAAGGATTAGCTACTTCCAAATAATTACGCACAACAGAACTAGCGATATTTTAATTTTGTTAAGTATTATAGTTTTGGGTATACCGACTACTGACTTCTTAAGATCATACAGGCAACAAGTTCGTTAATATTGCACGCACACTATACTGGTCAGTTTTAGACTGAAAGGTTCAGTATTAGTTCGGCAGGGGAAAATCCCTCGTAATACCGCTCCTCTAAACATTGTGAATTAGGATTACAAAAATTGGAAAGAAAAAACTTGGGAGTGCCCTCATACAAGTTACAGCAACTACCAAACACACCAGGAACTGTAAGAAATCATTTTTATACAGGAATGTTGGCAAGGCACTTTTCATGGTTCGTATTTCTAACAATTTTGACACAATGCACCAGCACATATTTTTTAACATCTTGCAATTAACCCAAATATAAGACTTTTGTTCGAATTTGTTCCATTAAAACGGCAATGTCATCATGTAATCGCTTCCAGATCCATAACTCAGCCAATTTTTGACCTTCGTTGAAGTTTGAATACACCATATAAATCATTTTGTAGATCTATCTATTGGTGCAAATCACAACTCAGTAGCTCAAATAATTTTTTAATTATTTAACAAAAACTAAATTGTAACCAAAAATAGACCTTCGATTTTGTAACTGATTCAACAATAAAACAAAAACATTAATATGTAAAACATACCTTGTATGAGAAAAAAAAATATTTGTTGCAGAATATGCCTTAAAATGGTGCTCATTTATTTTTTGGGGAATTTGTGGGCCCAAAACAGCAGTTTGCCTTTTATTCCGAGTGCCTTACACTTGGGCCAGTAGGTAATTAAAAAGTATTATCCTAACATCAAAGAATAAACACAAAAGTTCAGCAGACATTGCATTGGGAAAAAAAGAGCAGTTTAAATCATTTAAACGACACTTTACAATTAGTTAATTAACTAATATATTACTATAACTATATATTACTTATACGTTATTATATAACTATAAAATACTGACTTTATTACAAAAAAAAATTAATATAAACTTTAAAAATGCAACAAAACAGAAGAGTAAGACATATTATTACGGATTCAAAAAAAATATTCATTGCCAAACTTTGTTTAGGCATATTTTCTATTTACAAATTCTACAATATTTCCGTAGTTATGGCACCAAACTTAAAAAACAAATTATTCCAAAACAACGCAAAATCTAAGTAAGATATAATCAACATGGTAAGTCATAATGTGTCATACATAAACAAATTTAAATATTTGAAAGCTGCAAAAAGATAAATTTAATATTTGGTAGGGTACAGCCATTCTTGCATAAATGGGCGGGCACTATTTGATTATACTATTTTCAAATTTTTGTCAAAAAATTGTTGGTTCTGAAAGATTCAAAAAACTTCCATTTTTTTTTTATTAGAAAGTACATAATAAGAGTTCCCATGGCCCCAACATTAAGGCCATAAACTCGTCTTAACTCAAAAGTAGATATTTTCTTCATGTATTTGGCAACTTTAGGAAGATAACATTTGTTTATACAGATTTCAATTGGTCATTAATCTATGAAACCAATTTTATCAAGTTATCAAACTTCTCTTGGCAACATTTCCTAGACTCCATCCTACTTATCGAAGTGAAAACTGTTGACTGTTCCCCTGATGCTTGTCGCTGTATTGTAAAAATGTTGTGGTTTGTGCCCCAGGCTGCTGTAGTAGCTACAGTGAAGGCAATCATCACACATCTCGTTTATAAATCAAAAGTTCTTAATTTTAACTTGTCTATGGTACCAAATAAAAATAATCAAGCTCAAACCAGAGTTGGAGTTAGAGAAAACATAGCATTAAGGATTGGACGGGTTTCGAAGAGTTTAGAACTGCACAAACCACCTCCCAAGGATGCTAAGACACACACTGAATGAGTTCATTTAAAAGAAAACATAGTATTAAGGATAAAACGGGTTTGGGAGAGTTTAAAACTGCACATACCACCTACAAAGGAATCCTAGGGACACACTTACTAGTTCAGTTCAAAAAAGTTTAAACCAGAGTTGGAGTTTAGAGAAAACATAGTATTAAGGATTGCACAGGTTATGGAGAGTTTAGAACTACACGAACCACCAACAAAGGAATGCTAGGGACACACTAACTAGTTCAGTTTGCCTAATCCAGAGTGCTACGTTCGTTTTCCTTTGAATTTTCTGGTTTTCTTCCTTGCCATAGGTATAAATTCGCAGAATACTGTGTATAATTTGGCTTTCCTGCTTAGGGTTGCTTCGTAAATACACATTAATGCAAATAAGCAAAATATAAGGGTAAAATACACAAATAGTTTGAACCCATATTAAATGAGGCATCATCTTGTAGACTGTTGCATGTGGAATGTGGAAAAAATAATCCAGAAATTAACTCTCAGACCTGTTTTACAACTCTACATAGCTGACATTGCACACCTTTCATAGATCCACAATCTGCTATGCTATCCCTTCCTAACATTTAATGGTTTTCTTGAGGAGCAGCTGTGAACGTTTTCAGAGCTGCCAATCAAGATGACACAGGTGCGTTTCGGTAAAAGTTTTTCATCAAACTAAAACAAGTAAAAAACAATCATCTGCTCACTGCACCATTCTGTTTCAATTAAACTGAACTAATGCTTCTACCTTCATGGCAAACATAACCGATGTTGCCTGATGCACATAACACTTTCATGACAACCTGTCATTGGTACAGAATTTAGCTGAACCCTCTATAGCCAGGGAGCGCCAGCTGCGCCACTGAGTACGACCCAAAAGCAGCACAAAACAGAATTGAGTTACACAACCAGCCAACGCAACATTATGTCGAGGCACACTGTTCTAGGATGAAGATTTTATCACTTTAAAAAGTTTAACAAACTTGTGAAGGCTTTTTTTACGTTTAATAAACATGTAGGCTTTTTTTCACCAAGTAATGTTTATCTTAAGGCACATTCCAGAATCTCTCTATACAGTGTACAGTATAACAAATGAAACTTGTTCACCAGTATTTTTAATGTGCACAATAAACAATACCAAAATAAAAATAAAAACATTCTTGGGCTGAGCAAAATAATTTCCTTGGTTTTCGTACTAATAAATACCCAAGTTAACAATCTGCAGGCCTGTGTAGCTCATTTAATGCTTATCTCACATTAAAATGAAAGAGAATTGTGTTGCCACTTCTGCAAGTATATGCAAGTGTAATTCAGGATGTGTAAAAGAAAAAAGTCCCATTCCAGTGAAACTTCATACTGATTGCTCACAAGAACCAATGCACTATTTTCACAGCCTTTGAAATTGGTCCCACTGGATTACACCCTGGTAACAGGGTTAGCCATTACATCTTTTAATAAGAATTCATAAAATCTTGCAAACAAAACATGTACACAATATACAGAGTGTATCAAAAGAAATGAATCAGGGTTAACAGTTCCTATATAAGATACCCAATCGAAATGAAACGTGGGTGAGCTGATCGAGTCATTAGGGGACCATTTGCACGTGAGAGTTCGGTTGACCTTGACGTGTCCATTAAGCATTGTATATATCTGTGCATTATAGACAACCAGCGTAAATTTGAAAAATTTAGGAATTATTAAACAATACGAACTTAAAGGAAAGAAGGAAAATCGGGTAATAAACGTAAACTAGCTGACCCTGGCGTAACATACGGTGTTCCAGCAAACAGTCACCCCTTCGCACCTTCTCCCCCCCCCCCCCCTCTTCCCCGCACACTTCTATCACCTGCATGTGTGCATCACAGCCACATTGCCATGACCGACCTCTGCCGCATCCCACACGACGACCAACCTCACTATGAGAAATAAATATGTAGATGTTACATACAAAAAAAAAACTATTAAAAAGCTTAACGTGCTACAGATGCTTCTGTTTGTAACGCTGTCTTTAATTTTGGCAGTTTCCTTTTGTTATAAACAAAATGGCCGTGCTAGTTTCCTTACAACAAAAGGAAACTGCCAAAATTAAGTACAGTGTACTGTGTAATACGTTCCTTCGTAACAAGATATGAAAAAAAAACTTTACACTTGCAAGTGGCCTTCCAAAAAGTGTAGAGCGAAAATTGTCTTCTGAAGATTCTTTGCTATTTTCATTGTAGCTGTATTCAGCTACTAAAAACCATCTGTATGCAGATGCGACACGTATGCAGCTTAAAACGCTTACATGCACACGTTTTACAGTCCCAGTTTTACAAAGGTTTTAATTTTTGTCTTCTACACAATGTACCACACAGTCACACACGCTAGTATTACAGACGTGGTCGAAAAGATCAAAAAATAGTTGCGCAGCATCCTGCATTCCAACAACTTGCTGAATTCCTTCCAAATTCCTTAACACGTATCAGAAATACATAATGTACTACTGTGGAAACTCCCAGAGACACGTTTGCTGTCTTCACAGTCACTATAAACTAGGATATTGGACTGACAAATGGTTTTAAGTAGGAGGAAACATGTGAAGGCTAATGTTCTACAAACAAAAACAATTATCTAAATTAATTTGCTTAGACTTTTTATTGTTAACGTATCTACGGCTCTTAACTTCCCCCTCTCACTCCGAAATGGGCTGCAAATTTAAATAGGGACATTTCCAGAGAAATGTCAAACTGGAAATAACCATCACGGTACAAACCAAAGCATTTCAATATTTCAATTAACACTTTGTATTTAAGCGTATCATTAAGGCTGTTTGATACCAAGACTGGTACTGGGGCAGATAACAGTTGGCTAATGGTTCAGTCAAATGATGTTTTTTTTTTGAAACTTATTTCTTTCGGCAACACTAGCACCATGCTCACCTTACACTGAAAAGACAGCACCTAACCTTTCTACTGCCCTAATTATATGAAATCATTGGAGCTTTACTCATAACTGATTGGTCACCAACAAACAACAGAATCTGACAGTATACCTCACCTAGAGCAAGCATTATTGCTTTCAGTTTCTTTACGCCTATATTAAAGCGTAACCTTAGTGAATCGCCAAACTTTTACGGAGACATGAAAATGTTTCTGAAAGTTTAACTTCGTAAATGATACTTAAGCCTACTTAATACAAAACAGCAGCGCTGACGCAAACAAAATTTAGAACTGGTGACGAAATAGGTAGGAAGCGAATACCGCTACACGAAATAAACGAAAACATCATAAATTCCATGCCCAAAACACAATGAAGAAAGAATTTACGTCACGAAACAATTTAATAAATCAATATTTTAATAGTTAAACAATGACTGTTAAATACTTCGTAAATAAAAACTAATGTAGAACCCATTTTAGAATCGTTTTACGGAAAGAAAACAATAATTGTCACTTGAATCTACTCATGGTTTTATGGAATCGATAATTTGTACATTTTAGCACTGAATTTCTGTCAAGACAATTTCCCTCGACCTTTGGTCTCGGGGAAATTAAATCTGTAAAGGAGTTAAGTGCTGAAACACACTAAAGCACGCATTTCATAAAAGCACTCATGGCATATTATAGCTGATAATTTCACACAAAAATTTACAGAATTTCACATTTCAATATCCCCTTTTTTTTTAGTGCTTGAATGGCACTAATTTACCATGTATTACTGAAGTTATTCTTAAGTTATGTTAAAATAATAAATCCATAGGCTAGGTCGCCATCTTCTCACGAAGCAAAATTTAATATAAACTTTTTGCATTAAAGCTCTCATGAAGCCATTACACTGAAAATGTTATACAACGTGTTGTTTCTGCAATTAAAAAAAAAACATTCTTCAATTCATAGCGGCTATACTCAAGTTTATCTTCACTTTCATCTTTTTCTCTAATTATATCAGATTGGTCAGTTTGATTAGCTGACTTTGTAGGTATCTGTACCAGAACCAAAATTATAGATATCGAAAGCCTTACTTTATATTAAAACATATTAACGTTACATTCAACCCACAGTTAAAGTAAACGAATCAGAAACCTTTCAAAAATGAAACTACTTTCAAAAACTTATTCTAAAATCACTCTGAACTTCCTTGAAAACTGCACACCTCAGAATGGCGTCTTGATATGTGCGACTGCAGGTTGCACTTTTGGGCAAAACCATAATTGCAAAAAAGGCACTTGTACGGCTTTTCGCCAGTATGAGTCCGAAAGTGAGTTATCAAATTGTATTTCTGCGCAAAGGCTGCCGGACAAAGTTCACAATGGTATGGTCGTTCACCTGTGTGAGTGCGCAGGTGCGCTGCTAAATTTGTACTTTGTTTAAACGTTAGACCGCACTCTGTACATGTGTATGGCTTCTCACCTGAATGTTTCCTCATGTGGCATGTTAACTTGTTGTTGCGGGTGAATGTGGCACTGCAGATATGGCATTTGTGCGGCTTCTCCCTTGAACCGCGATGTACAAACTGATGGATCTAAAAGTGAAGCACAAATAGTCTCTAACTTAGTCCCCAATCGCTTAACAAAACAAGGAACTGCTACATGCAAATTGGCTCTGATATTAAGTTTGTACATACTGGGTGCAGGATAAATCCTGAGGAACAACTTGAATCTTGCAACGTTAAACCCATTCCCCACCATGGGGGACACCTAATGAAGGTCACAAAATAACTAAACCCAACAAAGAAAAGTAAGCTTCATAAGGATTCCATGGGAATCCAAGTTATATGCGAGCAAAGCACAGCAGATCCGCTGCGTGCTGGAACTAAGAGGAACAGTGATCAATTGCATCAGTGAACTATGGGACTTTAAAATAGGCCCACTTTGTTCTGGAACGGAAGGGGTTAACGGAGACTTTGCCTACTTACAGTATACGCTGCGAAACAGAGGCGTACGCAAGGGGGGGGGGGACAAGGGGCACGGGCCTCCTCCAGAGGAAAGTTAGGCGCCCCCTCGTCACAGGCCAAACTTGGCCTTAGTGATTTTTCGTATGATAACAAATGTCAATAAGTATTTTAAATTGCCATGTAGCTCCAAAATTCTAAAAAAAAACATGCTGCTGAAGATGTTAAAAAGTTGCCCCACTCCCTTCCCCCCCCCCCCCCCCCAAAAAAAAGTTGCTGAAAATGCTAAAAAGTTGCTCCATTGGCCCAAAAATGCTCTACAATGTGCGAATTTTCAGAGCTCCCACACCCCCTGGCTGGTTATTAATTTTTTTTTAGTACCACAAGGCGCCCCTTCAAGCATTGTGCCCCTCCCAAAAAAATTTTTTGCGTACGCCACTGCTGCGAACGTTTAATTTTGGTATTTGACTGTGATGGTTAATTCTGATGAATTTTAATTAATTCTCAGGCCAGTAGTTGCTCTACCCGCTTGTTACATTGATGCCGTTTTGACGGTTGGCAAAACCATCACCAATCTAAACGCACACTAGTGTGTCGCGCCAAGTTAGGAAACAAACATCAGATCAATTCAATTTCAGAGGACGTAAACCATTGTAGCACAAAGCCATAGCCATAGCATGGTTGGGCACATTTCAGGTACTTGGAGGAAAATAATAATGTGGCACAAAAGCTTAAATTGTGGTAACGCAGAGAGCAATGACCTGCCTGACAAAAATTAACTTAAATAGGAATGTCAGCTAAGCGGCTTACAATGTGAAATTTGACCATCAATAACGTTCCAAATGTGTTACTAGTTTCTAGTTACTACTTCTAGTCCGTTCATCCCCATGTTAATTCCCATATGGTGATAATTCAACGGCACCAAGATAACGGGAAGGCTTCCAGCTATGAATTTCAACGTATAGCTGCAGTACGATACGAACTGCATACCTTTCCTGGTTTACAGCCTGGGGTGATACGGGAATAGCGTGGGAGGGCGCGTATTGTTATAACCATTGTTAGTATTGTCGGCATCGTCTCTGATTGGACGGCCAAAGTTCGGACAATGAAAACATGCATACTGTTGTGCGTATCTAGACATAGGCTAGTGTGTTGTCACAAATCTAAACAACGTTGCCAAAGAAATTGTGTCTACGTCCAGTTCACGAAAAACAAACAAAATGTCAAAATAAAGCCATAAACTGGTAAAGAGGCCACGAAGTTGAGAATGGCTCGGCCTGACAAAGGAATGATATTAACTAAATAAAATATAAATATATAAAATTAAAACAAAACCAAAAAATTATAAAGAGGCGACTAAGTTGAGACTGGTACGGCCTCTCAAAGGAGTGATATGAAATTTAAATATTAGAAAAATTACTACTCAAGGTATTGTTGACGTGCCACATTATTACATATCTGCAGACTAGTTGAGTTGAATCTAATACACAATTAAAAAAAAAAAAGTGATACGATATCAAAAACCAAAACTAGTAAAAGGGACCGCTAAGTTCCGAATGGTTCGGCCCTTCAAAGGAACTATAACACAACAACAAAACATTTGCCAAGTTCCTCGCACCGAATAATACTTTGGATATTAAATGAAAACTTGAACATTGCTACCAAAAGTAGCAATGTTCTAGTTTTCATTTAATTTCAAACTATTAGTCGGTGCGATTAACTTGGCAAATGTTTTGGTGTGTTGACATCACTACTTTGAAGGTCTGAACCATTTGAATCTTGGCGGTCCCTTTTACCAGTTTTGGTTTTTTATAGGATATACATACCAGCATACCAGGAGAAAAACAAATGCATGTGGCTAATGATTTTAAGAAGTACAGATGACGTAGCAATATTGCACATGCATCTAATTACTTATACTCTAAACTGAAACTTACACAAGAAGCCCTATTTAATTGCTGTTAGAGTAACTTCGTCTGTTTCTTGATTTTTTTATTTTATTACTTTGATACCGTTCAACATTTTAAACAACTACTGTTTGAAAACAAATGTCCTAAAATTAACATTGCAGACAGGTGGTGGCACACACCTCTTTTTTTTCCTTTTCTGCCCATTTCCTAGCCTTCTTTTTGCTTTTTTGGGGCCTCTAGGCTGTTTCCCAGGTTGCGGCACCAGCCATTTATTGGTTCGGTAAAGGTTACGGAAACATATACCCTTATGAAAAAAAATGCTTTAAAAAGCGTCAAAAACTTAAGAATGCCGGCTGATTCTTGTTTCTATTGCCTACCGAAAATTTACATTACCTGTAATTTTTGGCATTCTCCCACTCCATTGCTTATTTCCTCGAGATTGCAGTTATAGGCCTATGGCCACCAGCTTGTAACCCAGTGCGCATGTGCGGGCTCCTCTATAAAAGTGCCTGGGTAGAATGGACGAGCATCTATTATTTCTCTTAGAACGTCAGGTGGTGATCAGAGAGGGAAGGTAGTGTGGGCAAAGCTAATGTATAATTTTGGTAGGCAATAGAAACAAGAATCGGCCGGGGTCAGCCGGCATTCTCAAGTTTCTACATGCCGTTCAAATATCCATTACTTGTAATTTTATAATAATAAAAATA
The DNA here is from genome assembly GCA_023313725.1 of Lithobius niger. Taxonomy (NCBI): domain Eukaryota; kingdom Metazoa; phylum Arthropoda; class Chilopoda; order Lithobiomorpha; family Lithobiidae; genus Lithobius; species Lithobius niger. The sequence goes on from JAHWFP010203621.1 coordinate 29,989, forward strand.
ATATGGTTTGGCACTACAGGTGGGAGGAAAACAGATGTGCTGTAAACCGCTTACATTGCTCGCTCCTAATCAAAGTAAGAGAACCAGGTGGTGGTGTGGCAGGTGGGAGTGGTCGTTTCAGAAATCTGTCGAGTCGTTACCCGCGAAGCCCCGCTCTGAAACCGGCGACTGATGATGCACCCGTATTACTACTAAGGGCGCATTAATTGGCACAACACAAACCGGAAAAAAATTGCTGTCGACAGTCCAATTAAAAACGTTGGACATTGAGTTTCCAAGAGTGGCTCCCTAGCATTGATCGTGTTATGTGAAAGGTCAAAAAAGGCGAGGTCAACTGAGATATGACCGTGGAGAATTTTATAAATCAAAACCAGGTCAAATTTAATATGACAAAGCTCAAGAAGCTCTAACACCAGCCTGGCAAGTCGATTCTCATAGCTGATATCAAGGAGGCCATGCAAGCCCTTCATGAACCGTTGTTGGATCCCCTCAAGCAGATCGATGTCACGAACCAAGTATTGCGACCAGACCGGAGTGGTGTACTCAAGAATGGGTCGAACGTAAACCTTGAAAGCCTAAACGAGTGTCAAAAAATTCCCCGAGGAAAAACATCTCTTAATTACAGCACAATGACGATAGGCAGAGGGGCAACCTCCCCGCAATGGAGGCAGAATTTCAGGTTGCACGTAAAAAGAATTCCGAGACCTCGCACCTCATAAAAGAAGGGGAAAACCACATGTCCCTAACGGTACTTACTGCGTTTATTCCGATTTCCCACATAGTAAGTAAAGCACTTCTAAGTCGAAAGGGGCAACTGCCAGATTGAAGACCAATCTACCTATTCTTGGAAAAGAGAAAGCAGTACAGGAGTACTTAACTAGGTAAAATTGTCAGAACCTATCTTAAGAACATCAGCGAATTTGAACCCAAAGGCATCATCATCCGGAAATTTCAAATCATTTAAGTAGATTAAGAAGAGAAGCGGACCCAGGACGGACCCCTGTGGAACCCCACTTAAGACAGGTGCCCAATCTGAGTGGGCGTCTTCCACTATTACCCTCTGATTTCGTCCCATCAGAGAGGCTGTTCACCAAGCTTTAAGCCTTCTAGCGACACCACAGCTCTCAAGCTTCAAAAGAAGCTTGCGGTGCACGACCAATTCAAAGGCCTTTTTGAAGTCAATATTATCTGACGGAATTCCAACATCGAGCGCACTGTTCCATCGGTCAAGAGCACACAGAGCTGATGGGTGGAAGAGCGTGAAGGAAGGAAACCAAACTGATCCCGTGAAATAATCGAGTGTTTGTCCCAATAAAGAAGAAGACAATCTCGAACCACGGCCTCCATAACTTACAGGCCACACAAGCCAGAGCAATCGGTCTATAATTAAGTGGATCAGAGGGGTAGCCCTTCTTAAAGATAGGAACAACATGAGCAGTTTTCCACGATGCAAGAAGCACCACCCAAGTTAAAAGAACAAGTAAACAATTTAGAAAGTGGGTAGCAAATGACCCTAGCAAGTTCGCAAAGCAGGAAGGCAGAGAGACCATCTGATCCATAAGCTTTACTAGGCTTAAGTTTCATCAAAGTGTGAAATACCACAGTGGTTGGGAAATCGATCTGCGAAAGAGATGCATGAGGGTCAGATAGTTGAGACATTGGGATCAGGGTGTTTCCATCATCCACGATTGAGTTAGAGTAAATAGTTCGTAAAACGTTGCTGATTTATCATGCTTTGCAGTAATATAGGAGTCACCAACATGATGAGGTAGCAGCGACCAGGATGACGAGTTTACTTTCCGATACGATTTACCCTCTCAAATTGCAGGAACCTCCCTAGCCCTGTACCAAGCTTCCACCGAATAAGAGTATTGCCTGCGTACAGTGCTGTAGGCCAAAAGAGAATCTTGGTCCAGATCCGAGTTATATTTCTGCCATTGCCCGAGTTTCAGACGGTGAGGTCTCAAGATGTGCCTTGGGAAATGAACTGCCTTGGTATCCTTCCACGAACTAGGCTGGTCTCGGCTCAGATCAATAACACCCGACAGGAAAGCATGAAACCTTTCCATGCATGGTTAATACCAAAATGTACATAAAAAATTAGCTTACAGCACTCTACTTGTGAAAGTGACTTTCAAAGCCTTTCAATGTCGATCTTGCCCTTGCGAGGCCCAGAAGATAAAGAATGGACCAGTCCACACCCAATGGTAGAGAGATTTACAGAAAAACAAATTATGCAGTGATCACTATTGCCGAAGTGTGCACCAACAGTGAGTCGACTACTCACAAAATACCGGCAACCGGCGTCTACAGTGGTTTAAAAAGACTAAAATACCAGAGGCACCTGGTTAATTTTAGTTTTTGTTTGCGTATACGAAAATATGTATTACCTTTTATTTAATTAGCAGTTTCCCCCCTTTGGAGCTCTATTAACTACTGCGCATGACAGGAACTGGGATTGCCTACATAAGCGGAGCGCAGTGATCCCCAGCATCTTTCTTCCAACCCACATTGAACCTAGTTCATCGTGGGGAGGCTGGGTGGGTAAAAGATAATGTATATTTTCATATAGGCAAACAAAACCTAAAATTAATCGGGTGCCCCTGGTATTTTAGTCTTTTTTTTGCCACGAATCCATTACCTTTTATTTAATTAGCAGATCTCGTTATTCTAGGAGGTGGGCTAGGTTCGGTGTTGGCGATCCCCACAGAAAAATTCTGAGCGGAACTCACGAACATTCGATCCACCTGGGCCCGGGATCTTCAGTCCCACGGGCTAGCAAAACCAGAACAGCTGATGCCAGGAATCAAACATCCGGTTCAACACTAGAGGGAAGGTAGAAATGCAGATAAGAATAAATGCCAGTCCTACCTTGAGCGGGAAGCATCGGAGCCGTCTTGATTCCATCGATGTCCAATGAACCGTGGCCAGAACCAGAAGTGACAGGAGGACCGGGTGAAACAGGAACGGAAGGTCGGAACGCACTGAAGCACGGAGTAGGCAGATCCAGACATCATATGTGAAGCGTGCTGCATCTTGCGACATCGGAACAAAGAACCTCCTAGACTTGAACAGCAGAGGGAATACACCAGAGAAGGACAGCATGCGGAGGAGACGTTTGATGAACGGTTTTGAAAGAACTAGGCAGAGGTGCAGGGTCGGATTGAAGTCACACGAACCAGGGGAACCGATGTGAGGTTGGCATGGTGACCGGACAACGTTGGCTGGTGGCAGTTGCTGAAGCACGGGGGGGGGTTTGAGGCTTAATGGCGTGTCGACAACTTGGTCATTAGCGCCAACCTCAGTCACAGTGCCGTGGTCCGGGTTGCCACTGCACCACACATTACAGAGATGTTATTCAAATCCCTAATCTAAATCTTGTCATACATCTGTACCTCCTGCAAAAATTGAAAACACCGGACAGGAGGAAGCACGGGTAAAGATGCAGAACAAAAAGTCTACTGAAGATCATGGATAAGGATTGCCGATTGGTAGAAATCGATGCCGGTGATCGATCCAAGGGATCAAATGGTAGATGATCACAGTTAACTGCTTATTGTTCGTATTGCGATGACCGGATTGTTTATATTCGTAGTGTTGGTGTCGTGTTTTTTTTTTTTTTTTGGACTGAGACCGTTCATAGCGATGTCAAGCTTGATCCCTGGGTAGATTAAGAGAAAAAAAATTTGTAGTACACTATAAGTCAGGCGAGGAGTAGTGGTGCCAATCCCAGTCGTAGGAACGGAGGAACGAAACCCCTCACCGAGCCAGAAGTCCGAAGGTGAGGAGGATCGTAAAAAAGTTAAGGTAAAATGCGGAAGCCGAGGGCAACACCTTTGGCCCGTCGGCGGTACGGTGAACAAGGCAGCGTTCTGATGGATGAATCGGCGTGAGGAACGATCCCAAGAAACACCAGAATGAAAGAAGGCGCATCATCGTACTGCCAAACCATGAACGATGACAAGGCCTGGAAGGACGGGGAGGCAGCAGCACGGGACCATGCTTATTCCAGGGGACATGGTTGAACTGTAACGTCCGGACTTTGGTCGATCTTTGAAGGCAAAGCGTCCGAATGGAGGACCGGGGTGCAAGACGAGGGATCGGAGGAACACACTTGATGAAAAGAACCGGAATCGTGCAGGACTTCGTGGGCCTCGTCAGGTATTGAAAGGGCACAGGCAGGAGGATTGATGTCTGACGGTGGTGGACGATCGACAGAACCACAAGGAAGCACAGCTGCCAAAGTCGGGGAAATAAGTGTAGGTGTCGGAGTTACAAGTAGTGGAGGCGAGGCGTGAAGAATAGAGCGACAGTGGCCGAGCGGTCCTGGTGAGGAGAAGGAAGCGGCGATGGTGCTGCTGCATGAACTGCTCGAACAACGAACCGGTCGATTGTGAGGGGATCAACGAGTAGATGGAGCGAGGACCCCGTGGAGAAGGCACGTCCAAGAACGACTGGAGTAGAATAAGCGCCAGGGTGGTGATGATGGCAAAAGCGAGGTCCAAGGGAGCCTGTTACGGCGAAGGCAATAGTTCATCTGTAATCGGAGATGCTTGGAATGTAGAGATCCAAAGAGCCAGAGGTACTAATTAATTCCGAATGAAGGGCGAGGTTGCGATCCACTGCATCATAGAGGGCGGATCAGAGAGTCGAGTTCTCGGTGCAGAGGTTAGCGAGTTCTGTTGAGAATTCTTCAGCCCAGGAGAGAACGAATCGCAGGTTAGTTAAAGTCCACCGTTTCGAGAAAGAGCACGGAAAGCTGCAATCCCCTAGTAAGCGCTGCACAGATGGTGGAATCGGGTGGAAATGGTACCGGTGTGGAGGATGGTGGTCTGTCAGCTTTGCTGATAGTCGACTCGAAGGAAGAGGCGAACCCACTGTACATGTAACTGGTTGCGATGATGGTGGTCTGTCAGCTTTGCTGATAGTCGACTCAAAGGAAGAGGCGAACCCACTGTACATGTAACTAGTTGCGATGATGGTGAACGAGGACCGGGTAGCAGAACTACAGGAATCGAGGACCGAGAAGGCTGAACTTGCGGGAAACAAGGAGGAGCTAATGGGTGTCTAACGTTTTTAATCTTAATACCAGTTCTTGGTGGTAGAGTTGGACGAAAAGGCCGAACCCCGATGATCTAGGGATCGCAATTGATAGTGACCTTGCATCGGATCGTGGCCTTGGCTGGAAAAACACGGGATTGGGATGATCAGGACAGTGGCTTCTTTGGTTTCGGTGTCGTAGATGAAGTGGAGAATGGTTGAGAGCCAGTGTCTTCCTTGGGTAGGTCCTTAAGCTTTCGCTGACAATCTGCTCGACAAACGGGAACAACGTTGACGCCGCCGAATCTCAGCCCAGTCTTTTTTGGAGATAATGCCACAAATGCTGCAGAGAAGATCAAGACCATTGATTGGCGGTGATGTTGGCAGCAGGGATCAAAATGTTCTTTTGTCCTTGTTGCAAACCCTAGGCAAACACATGGTGTTGGGTCAGGAACGTTGATAGCATTAGTTGGCAACGGCTCTTCAGAGGAGGAATCGGATGACATGACTTGTCAGGACCGGTGAGTGATACAAGAAAACCGTTACTAATTCGAATGAACGCGCCACGAAGAAGGTGCCCTCTGGAGACGGAGCGATGCAGCAACGTAGAAGGTGCCCGGATGCGAACAGTGATCGGGAAGCCGGAGGTCTCGATGATACTGAAGGACTCGCAAGGAGAGAATCGAAGGATGGAAAGCAGCCGGGTGGGACTGAGAATAAATGGAAATGGCGGTAGAAAAACCTGGATGGGTGGATCGGTGAAGCGCAGCTAGAAGGAGTCTTGAGAGGTCCATGTTTAAACGGAATTCCGTAGCTAATGGTGAGAGGAATCATAGGACGTGTTTAGTGTTAACAGGGTATCCATGGCACACGGGACCAAGGCTAAGACGGAGAAGAGTCGGTGGGTGTGTGGAATCAATTCGGACCTGAGAGACTTCGAGGATCTGAGAGCAAAGCCAACAGGTTCGATGCCGCCTGAACCGTGTTGACCGGATGAGGACTGGTACTAGAAACATAGTGTAGTCATAGACGGCATGAAAGATAAATTCTTTCTCAAGGAGGACGTTCGTGGTTGTTAGGGAGGATCAGAAGGTTGGATTTGGGATCCGATGGGGATAGTGAGAAGCACCTTGGTGTAGAGGGACAGAAGATCAGGATCATGCAGAAGCATGGTTGGTGAGGAACACTGCCGGATGGGGCGGAAGCCTTGTTCGAAGGAGCGAGGATAGAGGTAGAAAGATTGGTTGAAGACAAGGCATCCAAAGATACAATTGGAAGAAGAGGAACTGGACCAGGAGATAAATCCGCTGTGCAGGAATGAAAGTTCGGTGAAAAGGTAGACGAAGAAGCGGTACGGACCGAGCGAACCGCAAGCGTTGCTCCACGAGGAGTGATCCCTCGAAGCCGGGGAAAGGAACCGGTGGATTTAGGAAGTGGCGAGGGAGTGAGAGGCAGAAAACTGGGAGAAAATGGTGTATTGTCCGGGGAATCGGGAGCTCCAGATTCAGCACATAACAAACTCCCAGAAGAAGGTGAGACCGAGGTAACACAAACTGGTGAAGGAGGATCGAAGGGTCCAGCAAAACAGCAGCTAGTGGAATTCGTGGTGGGATCACAGAAATGTCATCGAAAGGTCGTAACAGGGATCAGTAATCGCATCCCAGCAGGTGGTGAGAAATGATGTGGCGGGCTCAGTGATTCTCCCAGAGGAACCGAAACCACTGGTGAGGGTAGGATCGGACGAAGGCGATGTTGGTGAGGGCCATATCGACGAAAGGTTCCACAAGATGGAAATTTTTGTAGAAGTTTGGAGAAAATGTAGGACGGAGGCTGCAGTGGTGGACGGACCGTCCTGTTGCTACGTGACATCCTATGTCTTGGGTGTGGTTGTTGTGAGAGAAGGATCGATGTCGGAGGATCGGGTACCGTGAAGATGTTCCCCTCTTGGCCTGGGGAAAGAGAGGGAATCGCATCCCCCCCTTGGAATCGACAGGCGATTCCACAGCAGGAACGAAGATCGACGAATCCATGGGATCGATGATAGAGCTCCTAAGGAACAACTGGTTGGTGCAATTGGCCTAGGAAGTAAGATGCTGGGGATCACTGTGTTATATAGGCGATCCCAGTTCCTGTCGTGCGCAGTAGTTATTATGAGACCGGCAGGGAAGCCAACTTTCAAGTTAGGGTTAATAGAGCTCCAAAGGGGAGAAACTGCTAATTAAATAAAAGGTAATGATATTTTCGAGGCAATAAAAACGACATAATTTGTGCCAGGAGTTACCGAAAGTACTCACAAGGTCTTGAGGAAGCAGGGCATTAAATGTTTTTTTCCGCCACCCAGCAAACCTCATAAAGTTGCTGCAGAAGAAGAAAAGGTGTGACACTGAAGCTATGCGTCCTCCTCCCCCTTCCCCCCTACCTTCTCCCCGGCCACAGGCCCCCACTCCTCCAGTCCACCGATACAATACTCGGAGCAAATTGAAAAGCAGCGACCATCTTGAACAGAGCCGCCCCCCCCCCCTCCACCCCCTTTCCCTGCTAACCTTGTTGATGAGACCGCAAGTATTTCATCTGCTTACTTGCTGAATCACCTTGCCAACCAAAGAGGATTAGTGTACCGTGTTTCTTGCCAGAAGTGTGATTCAGTCTACATCGGAGAAACCAGGAGAACCCTTCGTCAACGCATCAAAGAGCACAAGCTGCACCATTAAGGGAGATCGTCAGAATGGAATCGCTCAACACCATCTGAGAACACAACACCCCATTGCCTGGGACAAGATTTCCATCCTAATGAATTCCAACAATCACAATGATGCACATCTGAGGGCCCAGGAGTCTTTGGCGATTAGACGATTCACAACACTTAAACGTCCATTAATGAACATCACGGGACCGACATACGATGGCATTGACAGATTGGTGGCACCTACGCTTGCAGCCGAGCTTGACGCTAAGTGGGGTATCCAGATGAAAAATAAAGATCAGTGATGCAACCGCACACGCGCGTGCGTTTGAAATCTTGGAATTTACAAACTTACATCATGTAGTTTTCGGGCGTTTTTTGTGTAGTTAGGATACTTCTGAAGAATGTGAATGGGTGTAGCACTTCACTGAAAATTCAAGCGGACTTTGTTGTGTTCAGCCTGGTGGTTGTGTGTGTTTTCCTGGACTATAGATTGAATACTAGAAGGTCGTCATGAGTAAAGATAAGGTCAGGATAAAGTTTTAGAAAGACAGGAGATCTCGTCCAAAGCAGGCGATGGTTACCACCTGGACGGTCACCCTAAGGTTACGAGCTTGCACTCCAGGAGCCCAAAACTCCGGATTCAAGAGCGACAACAGGAACACTTCTTTGAGGCAGGACTTCGGGAGGGGGGAGTTTGGGACAGGTAAATGGAGCAGACAGACTTAGGCGGTCGGAGACCTGTAACACTTGTTAGACCGAAGGAACGACCGGTCGACGAATGATGACTGTGGCGACATAAAGGTTGACATGCAACAGCACAAACTTGTGGAGTACTGGTGATAGCAGCGACAGTGGCCGGTGAACGTAGAGACAAGAAGCAGAGTGGGCGACAATGGAACCACAGAGTACTGGTGACAACAGCAGCGGTCGATGGTTGCTGCAGGTATGGAGGACAGGGGATCTGCACACAGTGCGGCAGCGGAGAAGAAAATTGTAGACGCTGATAGGTCAAAAATACAGCAGTGGCAAGGGAACGTCCGGGACACATTAAGGTGAGTAGCCGGAACAGGTTCAGTGACATTAAGTAGTGAAATAAGACGAAAGGCAGGTGATGGCTGAAGGAGAACAGATCCAATATGGGTAGACAGATGGTTAGGGAAATGATAGAAACGTTCCTGCTCTTGGAATAGCCGCCGAATACCCCGAAATCTCAGGTCAAGGTAGGGCGATGGTTGAGCTTTGGACGAAGGTCTTCAGGGCAAAGGGCGTTCGAGCGTAGGATGGTTAGAGAGAGGAGCGATGCGTCTTCGACGAGAGCTTGAGAAAAAGAGATGGTGGCAGGCCCGGGCCAAACGCTTTTATTGGAGGGCTGCGCATACATCATAGCCCTATGACACATGAGCAGTGGGGTTGCTCAGCTGGCCGGATCTAAAGAGTGAAAAACCTCAAGACAGATAAAGAGCATCCAGGAACCGAATGTAAGAAATTTACAGGTATGTTTTTTCGTGCCGGCGATTAGAAACTAATTTTATCTTTACAATTCCGTTTTGTTTTTTTTTTCCTTTAGGCTTCTTAATGCAACCTGGTATCAAACATACACAGGGTGATGTTAAAAAGCCAGAAGAGAAATTTTTTGGATTCAATTGGATTTTGAAACCAGAAACATGGTTGTTACCATCACTTTCTTTTTCCATTAGATTTAAGACATATAATAAGTGAAAAACAATTTTCATGTAATAACCCGGTAAAATTTGCAGCACAAACATTTTAAAAGTTAAAACAATTTGTGAACCCAGTGTTATATGGCTTCTGAGCATTCTGCGGCACAGTCTTTTAACCCAAACATAGTACTGCTTTTTAGGATGGCGTTTTTTTTAATTAAAGTTTTATTTTCATTCTAAGCATGGCAAAACGTCACATGCTTACAACTTTTGAATTGACCATTCTTAATTCGACGTGTCACACGTCGAATTAATGCGGTTGTGGCCAAAAAACGGACGGACGCGATTTACGTCAGGGACATCTCAAAAAACAGACACACTTGTTCAATTCTGAACAGACGAAATTTAAGTATGTGGGTGCGTCTCTTGCAGTGCGCAATCAGGGCCCCAACAACGGGGGGTCAGGTGGACCCATTGTACCCACTCAAGGGGCCCGCACGGCCCCAAAATCTTGATGTTTTGATAACTATTACTTGATTTGTGCGTATTGTGGACTTTTTTTTAATATTCCCAACAAACAAAAACTCCAATTCAACAGTATTGGAGTTGTGGGGGCCCTGTGATGAAACTGTAGTGCAAGATTGTCATCTTGTTAGGCAGAGAAGTCTTTAAACGTAAGCAGCCCGTTACTGAATGAACCGACCCGTTAAGCACAATTGTGGCCATATTATAACATAGTGTATCCTTTTTACGATTTCTGTCGGGGAGGGGGGCCCGCTGTTGTAGTTAGTCACAGGCCCCTAACTTTGATGTGGGGCCCTGTGCGCAATCACAAAAGGTATTATGCTCCACAGAATATACATAAGACGTTTGAAGTATAATAACCTCTGACAAGGTCCTTCAGCGAAAAACCGTTGCCCGATAGTATACGATCTGTGGACGACGTCAGCCAAATGTCATCGTAAAGGTGTGCGCTCATACAAAATATTGCGGCGTGTAACTGCGCCTTTCGGCAAGTCAGCTCTTCAAATTGCGGTCAGTTAGAGACTATGCGTAGACATCGAGATTGTATTCCTCTCTTATCGCGAAGTACAATACAAAGTTAGTCGTCACTTACCTTTGGCGGTAATCTGGATGGTACACCGAATTTTTACGCTGGAATCTGGACGGTACATTGAATGCGAGGCACGCATAGCCTCGTTGCATTCCGGGTGCGATATATTACAGTATTTTATTACCATTATTTGTGGGGTTGTTTCTTATTGAACGAGTGAACAAAGCGAATGATGTCCTATTTTTACAGTGGCGGACTGGCCAGGGAGGGAAGGGCAGAATATTCTTCCTGGCCTCTAAATCTCAGATTTAAAAAAAAATCTGTAACAGGAAGACTCGCGCAAGTTTTATTGGTTTGATAATAGTTTTACCAACAGATTTAAAATTACAAATAAGATACAAAAGATAACTTTAAAATGCTAGTAAAACAAGTACCTTGTATTGAGTAACCTAACAAAAATTGGCCACATGAAATTGCAGTATTATATTCAATGTGGAATTTGTCACAATTTTCGTATGATTTTTAACTTTTGTTAATACACCTAAAAAGCTTAAATAAATTTAGAGTAGTCAACCTCAACTATCCTCAGCACAATAGGATTTCTCCTACTCCCCCCCAACAAAAATTACCTGCTGAATTTACTGAAAATATGGTGTTCGAAGATTTTTAAAATGTAAAAGTCGGATGAACAAGAACAAAGGGAACGGGGAAACTGTAAAACAACGAAGCTTTCAGTTTGTTTGTTTTTTTGTAAGAAAACCAATATCAGCGCCCGATGAAAACTTATCTGGTCCGTCATTGCATCGTCGCACACAAGATTCTGGCTCATTTGCCGTTATCGTAGTAGCAAAAGTTACGAGACAACTTTTTTTAATATAATGTGCAATATAGTAGATATTTTTCAGTACACCACGCATTCAGATTTTTTAGTAGTGTCCTGTTGGTATGTCTGCCGTTACAACTGCATACATCAATTACACATTTTTCTTTTTTCTTTATTCTGCCATACAACACGTCGAATTACTAATGCAGTGTAGTGCATCCTTGTTTTCATTAGGCCTATGCTAGAAAGCAACAATTTTTTATTAATTTACTGCAATGGTCATAGACAGTACATATGCGATTTATGGCAGAAAACGTTACAGGCTGGGATTATTTTCTGCAGCCATCAGGAATTTTCTGTGACATGTGTTGTGTGAGCACCAGTTTCTCATGCATGGTTTGTGAAGTTTCACTGTATGTCTAGAAATCGCATTATGGTCAGCTATCTTACATTATAAACCAAAGTCTCATAGCAGAAATGAAGCAACCGCAACGACGACCCCCGGAAGGGGAACAATGAAAACATGCGAGTGTGTCAATTCTTTGGCTTGAAGTTGAAACTCGGACGTTGTTGCCCTGAAAAGAAGTTGAAATTGGCACATTGCTGCCTAGACTAACAATTTGCTCTAACAATTATCCTTCTAACCAAACACCATGATAATCTCAAGGGCAAGTATTAAATGACGTCATGCACAGTTCGTTTTCACACGGTATGCATCGCTTAAACCATAGCGAAAGACTCGGAGTGGGGGGGGGGGGAGTGAGCTGTCACCATTAAACACACGATTACGCATTAACTGAACCTAAAAGAGAATTTCTGTATAGCAAAGAGGAGGAAGGGAAGGAAACGAAGAGGCGAATGAGAGGCGTGATGAAAAAAAAACCCACCAGTAAGCAAAAGAGCTTTTGACACCAGGGTACTCACGAACCTACCAGTTTTTATAACTGTAGGGGGCGATGATGGAAGGGAGCACAGTATCCAGTCTCCAGTCGAACTGCAGAACCGATGTTGCTTCGACGGTGTGTTGAGGCAGTTTGTTCGAGGTGTTAACCACACAGAAAGGAAGTGTGTTTTGGTGAAGGGACATATTGCATCTCTTAAAGAGTTTTGCCTCATTGTTCCAAGTGGCAGATCTCGCAGAGAGGGTGAACCATTCCTTGGCTGCAGGATCTTCACCATTGAGGATTTTTAAGTGAAAATCAGATCACCTCTGATACGACGGTAATTTAGTGTTGGGAGCTTGAGGGCAGCAAGCCGGTCGGGGCATGTTCCAGTTTAGTGGCACGTCTCTGGACATGTTCCAGCTTGTCACGGTCCTCTTCAAAACGAACTCACCATACTTGGCCTGCATACTTTGCAAACTTTGCTGCGGTATAGCATGAGGAAGGTCTTCCTTGGGAGGGTTGAGAAGGTGGTCCGGATGATAGCGAGGGCCCCATAAGCCTTAGCCATGGCAGCCTGAATGTGTTTGGAGAAATTCAGGTCGCGGTCAATGACGATGCCAAGATCTCGTTGTGAACTCTTCTCTGTCATTGGCGTTCCTGGGCTAAGGCGATAGTCAGCTTGGTGAGGTTGGGTGCCAAACCTCATAACTGCACACTTGCTCCCGTCCATGGGTTGCGTCCAGGACACCATGTTGGAGATAACGGCATGGAGTTTCGCAGTGCTAGCGAGGTAGTTTGAGACGGCGAAGATCTTGGTGTCATCGAGGAAAATACAATTGTCACTTTGAAGATGTTCGTACAGGGTGTTCATGAAAAGAATGAAGAGGAGTGAACCAAGGACACTCCCCTGTGGTACTCCACTGACTACTTCCACTGAGGCAGAGATATGGCCGTCCACACTACACTTCTGGTGCCGGTTGGTGAGGAAAGATGTAAGCCATGCGAGGAGTGCACCTGAGTAGCCTACATCACTGAGAACTCTCAGAAGTTTGGTGTGAGGTAAGGTGTCAAAAGCTTTAGCTAAGTCAAAATACGCTGCATTAGCTTGGAGCTTGTCAAGCCACTCAGTGATCTTGTCGAGGAAGTGGATGAGATTGTGGGTGGTTGACCGAACAGGGTGCCCTCCACATTGATTCTGGTTGACTATGCTGTTGTCAATGGCAAAGTTAAGCATAGTCTTGAACAAAATTTTTTCCATGATTTTGCAGGGAACGCTGGTAAGGCTGATAGGGCGGTAATTATTTACAGAGGATCTTGAGCCCCCTTTGTGGATAGGAGTGACATGTGCGAGTTTCCACATGGTTGGAAGAGTGCCCTCTGCCATGGATTTACTGAGGAGTTGGGCTAGAGCAGGACTGATAACAGGGCCAATCTCTTTTAGGTTCAGAGGATGAAGGCTGTCAGGGCCGGGAGCAGAATGTGTGTTAATCGAGTTCAACAGCTTTTGGATCTCGGTGGCTTCAAAGGTGACTTCGCTGAGGGTATCGGCTGCTTGCGGTGTGTTGGCAGTAACAGGAGTAATTACTGGATTACCAGGCTTGAAAACCGACCCGAAGTAACTGTTGAGTTCGTTGGATTTTCTGAGGGGATCACAGATAAGGACTCGATGCTTGTTTTTAAGTTGGCCTACCGGGATAAGGTGAGGCTTTTTTCGATTAATATAGTCCCAGAATTTCTTGGGCTCGGAGACAGATGCTTCTAAATTTGTGCGTGACTTGCGAATAAGTCCCGTGGCAGCATTTCGTGATTTTTTGTACTCCTCATAATCAGCAGCACAGTGGTTTCTGCAAAGTGGTCCCAGCTTTTTTTCTTTTGTTTCAGGGCATCTTTAACTGAACTATTAACCAAGGGGTGGTTTCTTTTCTTTTTTCCTATCTGTCTGACAGCAGGGGAAGCACCGAAAACAGCTTGTTGAATTGTTCGGTGTAATAGCCACCAGGCTTCTTCAGTGTTCTCGGGGGCCAAGGCCTCGAGTAGATGAGCTGTAGGAAAAGTGACCCGAATTTTATCAAAATCGGCACGGTGGATGTTTACTCGAGGCTTGTTGGTGGTAGGTGAGCTTTCGCAGAAAATCCAAACATGAGTGGCCGCATGGTCACTATTTCCAAGAGGGTACGACACACTAACATCAACAACAGAGCTGCACATTCGCGTTGTGAGGATGAGGTCCAAAGTGTTTGGTGTTTGGCCCAGCCGGAACCTTGTAGGTTCACGAACATGTTGCACCAGGTCTCTGCTACTGACAACATCAATAAAAGAGACCTCAATGGGAAGAAGGTGTTTGTCTTCCTTGTCTGTCCACTTCAGATTGGGCAGATTAAAGTCACCGATAAGTACAAGTTTATCGACATACTGATCGGCTAACGATTTGATGATCACGGTGAAATTGCTGTTGTTGTCTGCGGGGCTATTAGGTGACTTGTATAGGCAAGCAACGATGAAGTTTTGACGGTCAGGGGTTTCAATTTCCACCAGAAGGCAATCGTCGAAGTCCACAGGAGGTTTCACAATAGTGCGGGTCATGTTGCATTTAATAAAACCCACAATCCCCCTAGTCTGGTTTTTAAGCGAGTTAAAAACAGTACTGTAATCTGGTATTTTGATGGCTTCAATGTCCTTAAAGTTATTAGTAGTTTTTGATTTTGCCTCGGTTATGAGGACGATAGCTGGTTGATTGGAATGAAGTAGTGACTCGAGTTCGGCCGAGTTTATTTGCAAGCGAGTTCGCATTTGCGTGAATGAGCAAGGAAAGTGAGTTGCGGTTGTAGCTAGGCGCATGACTGGTAGCGGGTGCTGAGGTTTGGGAGGGTATGGGCGATGGTAAGAGTCATAAAAGGAGGAGGGGAGAGGGGAGGGAGAGGATTGGCGGAAAGGGGGAGTGTTACACAAACAAAAATTGACTATTGCAGTGAACGATCAGGCAGCACCGAGCACATACTGGGAAACAACAACGGGTCAAACAAATCCCCGGGCGAAGCCGGGTACGATGATAGTGTCATATATACCATAAACAGAGACACATGTTTTCTGCAAATTACAGAATTTTGTAGAATTTTCGCGATTTCATGCATTACGATTTTTTTTTTTAATTTCTATCGAGAAGTTGATGTGTGGGTTGCCTAGGAGTTCAAAAACCAAGGAATTTGAAGAATCAAGGTTTTTTCACAGAAAATTGCAGAAATGTAGTTCAACAAGTACACGCTAATTCAATGTTCACTACAGCTGTTGCTTAGCTATCGACAAACAATAAGCCTCATAGTTTGTAAAAATTGTGGGCCCAACACGTTTGTCTTCTTCAGATTTTTTCTTGTTAGTTTTACTATCACATTGGGCTATTTTGCTTGTGGTTGGTGCGTTTTGTCACAGTGACTAACGCACCGACCACGAGCAAAACACCCCAATGTGAGAGCAAAACTAGCAAGAAAAAAGAAGCTTGAAGAAGACAAACGTGTTGGGCCCACAATTGAGGATGTGCGAGTAGAAAAATTTTAATCCGAGCCGAGACGAGGTTGCAACAGAAGAATCGAGTATCGAGCCTGAGTTCGAGTATTTGATGGAAATATTTTTGTTTGCAAGTTTCCCTTTAATTTGTTAAGATAATAGGAAGAAGGATGGTTCTTATTTGACTGTGTGGGTATTTGACAGTTTTAAGGATATGACTTGAAAATTGTTTTAGTTATTGCCTTTTAATCTGCACCCCTGGAAAGCTCTTGTCGAGAAGATCGATTTGGTGAATTGGAATCTCAAAATCGGTCAAAAATTGACAAAGTTCCTTTGCATTTTCGGTGAAGTCAACACCCGTTCACCTTCTTCAGAAAAAATGTCAACAACACAAAAAACGTCCGAAAACTACATGTCTAAAGTTCGCGAATTCCAGATTTCAAAAGCATGCGCGTGGAGGGATGCATCACTAATCCTCATTTGCCATCTGGATACCCCACTTAGCGTCAAGCTTGGCAGCCAGCGTAGGTGCCACCTATCTGTCAATGCCTTCGTACGTCGGTCCCGTGATGTTCATTAATGGATGATTAAGTGTTGTGAATCGCCTAATCGCCAAAGACTCAAGGGCCCTCAAATGTGCATCGTTGTCAGTGTTGGAATTTATCAGAATGGAAACCTTGTCCCAGGCAATGGGGTGTTGTGTTCTCAGATGGTGTTGAGCGATTCCATTCCGACGATCTCCCTTGATGGTAGCAGTTTCGTGCTCTTTGATGCGTTGAAGGAGGGTTCTTCTGGTTTCTCCGATGTAGATGGAACCGCATTCTTGGCAAGGAACACGGTACACTAATCCCCTCTGGTTGGCAAAGTGACTAGGCGTCAGCAAGTATCCGGGTGAATTACTCGCTGTCTCATCAACAGTGACAGGAGGGGGGTGGGGGTGGGAGGAAGCTCGGCACAAGATGGTCGTCTTTCTTCAATTTACTCCGAGTATGGTA
>JAHWFP010203621.1:51632-70937 GCA_023313725.1 Lithobius niger
GACGTACGAAACAAAGTTGAAACCAGCAGCATAGCCACCCACTGCATGGAGACGAAGCATCCGATTGACTGGAAAAATACCGAGACGCTCCTAATTTCTAACAACAGAAGTGACGCACATCTACGAGGACTAGAGTCCCTCGCTATTGTTGAGCACACCAGAAAGCACAAGAAATTAATGAATTTACAAGGGCCATCAAATCCCACCATTAGCCATTTAATAAGCAGAGAGGTTAGCGCTCACCTAGAAACGCATTGGAACAAGCAACATCGTAAATACGAGAGGCTACGGAAGGCGCCGTTTTTCAAAACACAAAATGAAGACGTAGTTGTAGACGGAGAACGGACTGAAACTTAGTGCCTGAGGAAGACAGATGTGAAGCAGTTATACCACCAAACTTGCTAAAGCTGTCGAAAATTCGCAAGATATTGTGAGATCGAGTTTTAAATGATCTAATATCTTAACTTGGTGAAGATGAGTGTTAATCAAGTTGGACAAAAAGTCTCGGAAAAGAATTCCGTATAATTCGTGTCACCCACAATGGTTGAACATTCCTCAAATCGTGACACTGCAAGACAGCACTTGACCAACACCAAAGAAAGGTTTCTTCGGCTAGGGTTCCCAGCAGGGATGGTGAATAGGTAGATGAAGGGAGCATGGCATCTTGCGAAAGTCAGAAATGAGAGACAGAATTGCATGAAAGATGGTGAAGGCCCGACAGAAGTTGTTCACGAAACTGCTACCATCAAGGGAGATCTTCGGAATGGAATCGCTCAACACCATCTGAGAACACAACACCCCATTGCCTGGGACAAGGTTTCCATTCTGATGAATTCCAACACTACAACGATGCACATTTGAGGGCGCTCGAGTCTTGGGCGATTCACAACACTTAAAACATCCATTAATGAACATCACGGGACCGACGTACGAAGGCATTGACAGATTGGTGGCACCTACGCTGGCTTACAAATTTTTACAAAAAACTGTGAGGCTTATTGTTTGTCGAAATTAGCTAAGCAACAGCTATAGTGAACGTTGAATTAGCGTGTAACTTGTTGAACTATGTCTGAAGTTATTCAATGTAGCAAGCCACATGGCATATTTTATACAAAATTGCAGAGTTGGCGAATTTTTTTTATTGAATTTCCACTTAAAAAAAAAAATTGTTTTTACAAAAGTATAGGTGCAGATTCATATTTTTCTTTACTCGCCATTGACTGGTAAATTAAACATTTTCAGTCGCCACATTAAATTTGGCATCTGATGTTTAAAAAAGAACATTTTGCCGGCCCCGAGACAGGCCGGCTAAAAATGGTTTCATTGTGCCTAAAACATACTTAACCTGATAATTTAGCATTACATTCCTCGAATGTGATGTTCCCATGGAGATTTCTTCTTTCGGTGCGCAGGCACCTGCTTGCATGTCCCTACTGCGCATGTGCGTGGCAGTACTCCCTTATAAAAGCGACAGCGTGGCTGCTATCGGCATTCATTTTACTCTCAATATGTCAGGCGGTGACTCGAGAGGGGAGGCAGGGCGGGAGTAGGTTAAGTATGTTTTAGGCACAAAGAAACCATTTTTAACCGGCCTGTCAGGGGGCCGGCAAAATGTTCCTTCTTTGTTGCCAAAACATCTTAACCTGATAATTTAGCATTATCAGTAGACTTCGTCAAGTTTGGTGGCGGGCACCGTCCTGACGAGAGCCCCATGACGCAAGCAGGTGTTTCCCCCCCCCCCCCACCAATTTTTTTTCTGGAAGAGAAAAAATTGCACTTTATTCAGAAAAGGTGAGAACAGGAATTTGGACCTTTTTCGTAGGGTTTGGTGGCCCTGAAAAGGGCCGTTGTATTGGGTCTTGCTTCCTTCTGGATGGCTTGCTTCCATCTGAGTGGCTTGCATCCATCTGAGTGGCTTGCTTCCTTCATGGATGGCTTGCTTCTGTGTTCTGAGTGCTTAATGGGGGGTTGACCACAGTTCTGGCTGCGATGATTGGTCCCAGCCGGTGTAGTCCTGATTCTTCTCTTGACATGTCCCTCAGGTAATGGGAGGTGAAGGTTGATTGATGGCGCAATGACGCTGCTGCTAGAATTTCTTCTAATGGAATAGCGTTGTGGTGGGTTTTGGTGAAGTTTCGACCCTTTTTGTTGAGACAGATGATCTGGAAGTTGAGGGAGGGTTCTTGGGGTGTCTACTAGTAGAGACAGTAGGTGTGGGAACCACGGTGCTGATGGCCATAGTGGGGCTATTAGGAGGAAGAGGCTTTGGCTTTCTTCGGCTTTTTGAAGTGCTTGGGGAAGCAGCTTGAAAGGTGGGAACAGGTATGCATAGTGGTTGTGCCATAGGTACGTCAGGGCGTCGACTGCCAGAGCTTGATCGTCCGGGATTGGGCTGATGTAGTGGGGAAGCCTGGCATAGTGCTTCGTGGCGAATAGATCGATCATGGGGGTACCCCACGTCATGAAGAGAGATTCGCAGATGGATTTCTTGAGGCACCATTCCCCTGTTGGTGGTGAGCGACGTCAGAGGGAGTCTGCATTGACGTTCCTGTTCCCTGGGATGTGGAGAAGCAGTAGGGTGATATTGTTGAAGATGCAAAGGTTGAGATTCTCTGAAGTTAAATTGTGGAGAAGTCTGCATTTGGTACCACCTTGTTTCTTTATGTAGGCTAGTGCCGTGGTGCCGAGAATGTCGTGACAGTGCCGAACGATTGAGCTTCTTAGCTGGTGGGACGACGTTAGGCGACATGCGTTTATGGTTTGACGGCTCGTAGTGGAGGCAGCCCGGTCTTGAGTGTTAATCTGCCGTACCGATGAGGTGTACGACGGGGAAGACATCGGTGTCTTGTTGGCAAAGTGGCGGAGCCACGAGTGTGGTTGCCGGTCGGCCCGAAAGGGCTGCTTCTTTCCCGGAGAGAGTGTCGCATCGTGCGACACTCGAGGGTGCTGTGGTTTCTTGGTAGGAGGGCGGCCGTTTTGGTGTCTGTTTGATTTAGATGATCGGAAGGCCAGCTTGTCTCGTCTGACGGGTTTGTGTTGGAGATGTCCAAGTGATGGGCTGACGTTGGAAACAACCCCCTAATAGGCGTTTCGGACTCGTGAAGCGGCTGGTTATGTAGATGGTGTGCGTTATCCGTCTTGTAGCGGGGAGTCGCCGGTGTCGCCGTTGCCGACATGCACGTCCCATACTAAGCCGGGCGTGCAGCGGTCGACATGGGTGGAAGAGACGGCCGGGGGGAGAGCGCAGCGTCCGTGGTGAGAGCAGTGTCGCATGATGCGACATCCTTCGTTGGAGATGAGCGGCGAGAAACCAAAATCCAGGTGGGAGGTGAGGTGATGGGGTGGAACCTCTGGAAGAAAAGGGCGATTCAGATGAGGGTGATCGGCAAGTTCGTCGTTTAGGGCGGAGAGGACAGCAGGCGCAGACGCTGTCGTCGTCCACGGCGTCGTTGTTGTTAGCGGCATGACTGTCTTGGCCTTGGCCGGGCGTTGCTTCATTGTCATCGGCATGACTGCTTTAGACTTGGCCGGACGCTGCGTCGTCGTCAGCGGCGTGATCGTCTCGGACTTGGCCGGGCGTTGCGTCGTTGTCAGCAGCATGACTGCCTTGGACCTGGCCGGGCGTTGTGTCATTGTCAGTGGCGTGGTCGTCCTGGACTTAGCCGGGCGTTGCGTCGTTGTCAGCGGCATGATTGTGTTGGACTTGGCCGGGCGCTGCGTGACCGTCGCGGGCGGACAGGAGGGGGCACGGCATCGAGGATGGAGCAACGGTCGAAAGGGCGTTCCCCATCGTCGTTGAAGGGATACTCGAATGCGTCTGCTTCTGGCGGTGGATGAGGCTTGTCGGTGGGCGACGGTGATCAAGGCCGGAGGTTGAGGCAACACACTCGTGCCGTTGCCCGTCGTGTCGGTGAAAAACACGACGGGGGAGACAACGAGCTGCGCCGGAGACGATAGAGGGTGGTGTCATCGGTTGATGCGGTGTTCTCAGTGGGGCGACATAGGCGAGGGATCAAGTGGTTGGCAGTCGAAGTTCCACTTGTGGTGAGGCTTGTCCGGAACTGTGCATGGGTTGTCAGGAAAAGGGCCTTGGGACGGCGGGCGCATGATAATCTTAGAGGTGACCGAGAATGGCACGGTCGATGCGGCGTCGAAGCAGTCAGCACGGGAGAAAACGGGAACTACGGGAAAGCAGCAGAAGAGATGAGCTGTCGACGACAGCTTGAGACAAAGAGATGAGTGATGACAGGTTGCGGATCTCCTCGGGGCTGGCATCGGCCGACAGCTTCTCACAAAGTGCGTTGACTGCGGTGTTCAAGACGTCAGCTTGTGAAGCGGCTCGTAGGCTTAGGCGTAAACACTTGTCGTTGTCGTACAGGACAAAAGATGGCACTTCCATTCTTTTGGGGATGGTTAGCGCTAATCCAAAATCCATCTTGACTTCGCTGCAAAGGAATTCGCATTCCCGGTATGTGTCGAAATTCTTGGGGTTGGTTGCGCCGTCGCCGTTTGGACGGAAGAAGCTTGATTCGCGGCGGGGCCGTGGTGCTGGTGGTTCCGTGTCGAGCAGCAAGGGCTCGCCTTTGCCCAGAAGGGCGCCGCCGTTGCGAAGCAGGCAGGTGAGCAGAGTCGTCGACTGGCCTAGTAGGCTGCGGGATTTTGCGCCCTAGTCGCGGAGGGCGAAGCCAAAGCCGGTCTTGAGGCCTCTGTTTATTACCGGGGCGTCAGTAGTTTCGGACGGCTTGTACAGGAAACAATCGGGAACGGTGTCTTCGACTGTCTTGAGAAGGGAAGCCAAAGGCAAGGTCGGGTCGTCGATGTCGTCCGGGAAGTGAGTATGCTTTGCGGGCGGTGGCGGCATCTGGGAGTGTCGGGAACCCGTGGTGGGGTCGTGCGACACTGCCGAGGGCTTGCATTTCTTGGCCGGCGGGGTGACGGTGTGCGACGCACGCTTGCTGTTGTCGTGGCTCGTAGTAGAAGCGACCCAGTCACGAGTGTTGGTCTGCCGTACAGATGAGGTGCATGACGGGGGAGGCATCGGTGTCTTGTCGGCAAAACGGCGGAAGACCGATTCGACGAGGTTGTGTGCTTCGCTGTATGTGACGCTGTGTTCTCTGCGTGACGATCTTGAAGACAAGTCAAGCGGTGAGTCGTCTGGTGGTAAGCCGGCATGGGCCGTGGCTTCCCGGAGCTTCAGCTTGGCGTCTCGAAGCAGCGCCGTGGCGTGTCGCACGTCTTCGGCGAGGACCGACAGGGCGGGAGGTGGCGGCGAGCGCTGTCCGTCTTGCAGCAGTGAGTCGTCGGTGTTGCTGTTGCCGGCATGCACGTCCTGTACTAGGCCGGGCGCGCAGCGGTCGACGGCGGGAGAGATGATCGGCGGAGAGAGAGCAGTGTCGCACGGTGCGACATCCATCGTTGGAGACGAGCGGGGTAATCCAAAATTCAGTTGGGAGACGAGGTGACGGGCGGAACCTCTGGAGGAAAATGAATGCCAAGTTCATCCACGTTCTCGCTTATATAGAGAGGACTGCGCATGCGCAGTGGGTCATGCAAGCAGGCGTCTGCAAGCAACTAAAAACCCTCCAGGGAGAACATTAATTGAGGACAATGTAATGCAAAATTATCGGGTTAATATGTTTGGCAAAATAGAAACCGTCTTCCGGGTCATGAGATGGAGAGAGGTGTCCTGTAGGGGTTCAAATGATTCACCCGTTAGGGACTGGAGGATGAGTGAAAGGTCCCGGTCTGTTATCGGCCTTTTGGTAGTGGGTCTTTCGTTTTCGTATGAACGCAGAAGGGCTGAGATTAGGTAGTCGTCAAATAGGTTAGTGTTGTTGGCGGCTTTGAAGACGGTGTTTAAAGCAGAGTGATAGACCAGGATTGTAGAGCCTTTGAGTTTGTCGATGTTGAACAAGTCTCTGAAGAAGTTTAGAAGGATGGGAAGAGGTGGGTTGATAGGATTAGCTTGTTTTGTGATACACCAACGAATCCATTTAGACCAGTGGCTGTCGTACATCCGGTTAGTGGAATCCCTGGTTGCCTTTGAGGCGATGCGTTCGGCCTCTTCTCGATGAAGAATTCCAGCCTTTTTGAGGAGTATGATGATAGTAGCCACCCGTGTAGATTGAGGTTTGGTACATTCGGGTGTAGTTTTGTTCCTTTCTGTTGGGACAGAAGATCTGGTTGAGGAGGTAGACATCTTGGAGTGTCGACTAGAAGGTCTAGAAGGAGCGGGAACCACGCTGCTGATGGCCAGAGGGGGGCTATGAGCAGGAACAAGCTCTGACTTTCCTGGATTTTTTGAAGAACTTGTGGAAGGAGCTTGAAGGGCGGGAAGAGGTAGGCGTATAGGTTGTGCCACGGGAACGTCAGGGCGTCTACTGCTGTCTCGTCCAGAATGGGGCTTACGTAATGGGGAAGTCTGGCATTGTGCCTCGTGGCTAACAGGTCTATCATCGTAGTGCCCCAAATGGTGAAGAGAGATTCGCAAATGGATTTCTTGAGGCACCATTCGCCCGTCGGTGGTTTCTGGCATGACAGAGAGTCGGCAATCACATTCCTGTTGCCTGGGATGTGGAGAGGAAGGAGTGTGATGTTGTGCGGTATGCAGAGGTTGAAAATTTCTGACGTTAGGGTATGGAGAGATCTGGAGTTTGTTCCACCTTCTTTCCTTATGTAGGCTAAAGCTGTCTTGTTGTCGGACTGGACTTGTATTGTCTTGTTTCTGATCTTTGGGATGAAATGTTGTAGGGCGAGTAGGATCGCTTGAAGCTCGAGGGAGATGATGTGGTCCATGCAGGTTGGAGGCCAAAGGCCTGAGACTTCCTGTGTGCCAAGGTGGGCACCCCAGCCGGTTCTCGAAGCGTCTGTGAAGATGACTAGGTCGGGTTGGGGCTCGTGAAGAGGCTGCGTCTTCGTGAGGTTGGTGACATCTGACCACCAAAGGTGGAAAGTCAGGACTGAAAGGGATTTGCTTGTCGGGGAGGTCCTGATTGATTGCCTGGTTGTCTATGCGGTGGTGGTGAAGTGGTCTTACCATCCATCGGCCGTCGGGGACGAGGTTCGCCATTGCATCCATCTTCCCGATGAGGGAGTTTAGCTCCTGAGGAGAAACACTTGTTTTCGACCAAAAGAGGCGAGCGTGAAGGGAGGTCTTCTATTCGTTCCGGGGAGGGGGCAATGCTTGCTGTGTGGAGGTCGAAAGAAGCTCCCAGGAGAGTGAAGACTTGTGCTGGTGTTAGGCGAGATTTTGAGTAGTTCACCCCGAAGCCTAGTCGGTTCAACAGGGAGATGGTCTTGTCTCTGTTTCGTTCCAGTGTGAGAGGATCCGGATTGTTGAGGGCCCAATCGTCCAGGTAGGCGTTGGCCTGAATTTTGTTCTGGTGTAGGTTTGCCAATATTGGTTTGAGAACTGTTGTGAAAATTCTGGGGGCTGCATTCGGGTCGAAGGGTAGACAGTGGAATTCGTAGAACCTCTGGTTGTAGATGAACCGAAAGAGGTGCGTGACAGCCGGGTGGAGTGGGACATGGAAGTAAGCGTCTTCCAGGTCGATTGTGACTGTCCAGTCGTTTTGTTTGAACGAAAGACGGATGGATTTGAAAGTTTCCATCTTGAAATGACTTTCGAATGTATCTGTTGAGGGGTTTCATGTTGAATATCAGACGGGAGCCTACTGACTTCTTTGGTCGGGTGAAGATCGAGCTGTAAAAGCCTGGGCCTGGCTTGCGGCATTCCCTTATAGCGTCTTTCCGGAGGAGTTCTGAAACTTCGAACGAAAGAAGCGGCGCTGTCGGCGGCGAAAACTCCCATGGCGGAGTAGGGAGGAGCGGTGGTTTCGACAGGAATTCCGCACGAAAGCCGTGTTCGATGATGAAAAGTACTTCTGGGTTCGACGTTAGTTGTAGCCAAGCAGGTAGAAAATTGCGTTATCTTGCCCCGACTGGAAGCTAGGATGGGCGAGAGGCATCATTGTTGGGTTTTAAGAAGGCCACTTCTGCCCCCTGGTGACGAGAGGCGGCTGCGTCGGTCCGGAGTGGCGGCTCGCTTCTGCTGGTTACGTTGGCTGGAGCGGGAACGAGGCTGGTCCGTCCGAAAGGGCTACGCGTTTCTCGGCTGAAAGTGGGGATCGTTGGGCCGGGAGGAAGAGGCTGGCGTCTTGTTCCAATCGTCCGAGAGGGGACGGGGATTGGGAGGTCTGTTCTCCTGAAAGGGACGAGAGGCCAAAGAGCCTTGTTTCAGCGGTTTAGGCTTCCTAGACATGTCCAGGTGTGGGGCAAGAGTCGGGATAAGACCTCGAAAAAGCGTGTCTGCTTCGTGGATCGGGGGCAAAGCCGAAACCAGTTTTCAGCCCACGGTTGATCACGGGAGCATCGGCCGACTGCAAGGGATTGAAAAGGAAGCAGTCGGGCACGTTTTCTTCGACAGTTTTCAGAAGCGAGGCCAGCGGGAGAGACTGGTCGTCGGTGGCATCATCTGGGAAGTGGATTTTCTTGCCGGACGAAAGCGGGACGACTGGCGGCGGAGGGAATCCGGCGGAAGCCGAGGGGTCGGCTGCAGGAGAGATTTCCGGACGAGAAGGCGAGGTTAACTTTCGCTTCTTTTGTGTGGCAGTGGGAGCCATAGAGCCTCGTTTGCGGGAGCCGTGGCTGGAGATCAAAGTAATCCAGTCTTGCGTCCGGGCATGTCAGGCAGAGGAAGTGCAAGAGGGGGGCGGCATGGGATTGTCTTGCATCTTTCGGACTGTGTCTTGAACGATGTCGCGAACTTCGCTACGGGATACGCTTCGGCCTTTCTTGAAAGAATTGGATGACAGGTCCAAAGCAGAATTGCGGGCTGGCGAGCGGGAAGCCACCGTGGCCTGAAGAAGAGACTTCTTGGCTTCACGGTAGACGACTTTCGCCCGTTGAGTCAGCTTGCAGGGCCGAGAGTTCCATTGGCTCGGCTGGTGGGGTGCGCAGGCCAGGTTGCAAGGGAGAGTCTGAGAAGACGTCGACACCTGTTGGCGGGGCTCGGATGAAGGAGGCAGCAGGGATCTGGCCAACGGCAGCGTGGTCGAGGGCGGAGATCCAGCGATTGCCAAGGGTGAAAGTAGAGACTTGCGGACGAAGGAGAGCATGAGAGGGAGCGGCGAGTGAAGCGGGGGCTTCAGAAGCGGCGGCCATCATGGGTAGAATCCAAATTTCCGTGCGAAAGCTGGGGAACTCAGGCGCGAGGTGGCGTGAAGACACCACTGGAGGAAAATGAATGCCGATAGCAGCCACGCTGTCGCTTTTATAAGGGAGTACTGCCACGCACATGCGCAGTAGGGACATGCAAGCAGGCGCCTGCGCACCGGAAGAAGAAATCTCCAGGGGAACATCACATTCGAGGAATGTAATGCTAAATTATCAGGTTAAGATGTTTTGGCAACAAAGAAAGTTAGTTTTTTTTACAAATCGGACACCAAGGGAAAAACTCGAGTCCTTGTATCAGTCATAGCAAAATTTTCTTGTTGAAAAAACAAACCACCCTACTTTAAAAGTTCGAAAAATTCCAGAAGACAAACTCGCGCTCAAATTCAAAAACAAAGCCTACCAAATGTGCAAATTTTCGCAGGCTGCTTTACTAAAGAGGGTAAAAAAATAGTTCGCTCAGGCCGCCACAAAAATACAAAATTTACATTATTTACAATGTCCAACGTGCATCGATCGTTGTGGAAATAGACAACTACAACGCGAATTGTAGCCCCAGTTCTCAGTTCTCTGCTGACGAGTTGCTGGATTGAAGGATTTGAGGGGTCTTGTAGGTTGATTACCATGGGATTTCTCCTTCGTAGAGCCCTCCTTGTCTGTATTACGTATGGGATCTCCCTCTTACCGAACGGCGCTTTCCATCTACGTCATACAGCACGAATTACGTCAGTAATTCATGCAATTTTATGTAAATTCTTCCCTACCCTACCAAGTCCCGACTCCCGTCCCGACCCATCCTACCTCTCGAAGTCCAATGTTATCTTGGCGCTGGCGCGGACGGTTGTCTACTCGTAGTCGTGGATATATCGATAAATTTTGGTTTGCTAAAATTGGTTTTTTGGATATTTGCTTCGATGTGGACCATGATTATTACTGGCATTGCTTGGATTCTGTAAATGAAGTGTGCTGTGTAAGCCGGTGAGTATCGTAAAAGCGAGATAGCCTACTTTGAGGCTAGTGTCGGAATTTTCAAGGTGGCGCCGGCCAGGTCGGTCGGGTGCCAAGCTGCGGGAAAAACGGCGTTGTCGTCGGTTGTGGGGTAATAGGCTTACAAATTTGGTTTTTTTTTTACTTTGTTGTGTTTTTACTTTGTTGTGTTGTGTGTTTGTTTACTTTGTTGTGACTTTGTTGTTTACTTCGTTGTGACGGGAATTGTGAGTGGTTGTATCGATTATTGACGGAGCATGCCGCACGTGGTGCGTGTTGGTGTAGTTGACCGAAATTATTGCGAAGTGGTGATGGTGACGATAGGGTGAAACCGGTGGTGATTTGTTTTGATTTCGTGCAAATTTGTGCAAGAGGGCCAGGACAGGTGAACGATAAGCGTTGGTTGACCAATTGAGTAGGTATTGTATGCCTCAGGAAAATGCGAGGAAAAATACGAAAATTTTAACCCTGTTTAAAATTAGTTTTTACTATCCTAAAATACTTACCTTCAGTATGTGCTTAAATCACCTGATTTGCTATTTAAAATGCCCGACACAGATTTAAAACTCATCCTTTTAAATCTCAGTTGATTAGTTTAGCTAATCCTCCGCTAGGATTGCGCAAGGCGTCTCCTTTATAACACTGTTACAGTGTTTGGTAGATCACTTCACTTCGATCGATGCAACACATGGTTAACAGCGGGTTCTGCGAATCGGAGAGAATGGGTGGGTTCTACTGAAGGTAAGTATTTTAGGAGAGTAAAAACTAATTTTAAACAGGGTTAAAATTTTCGTTTCTTACTATCTGCAAAATACTAAGCGCTGACTTTGTCCTATTGGTGGGAGGGTCAGCACGAACCCGCTAAACTCTGAGATTTCACTTTTCAACACACATATCAGTTGACACTGTCACAGACCATTAATTTAAAATTCAAGAAAATTGCCCACCTTAACAACTTGTTGGTGCTTTCTTCTTTATGGTCTCTCCCCTGTTTCACTATAAGTTTGTTACACTTCCCTTCACCGTGCCAGCTTATCTGTCCACTGTGATGTGTCACTTATCTGTGCAAAAGTGACCATCCTAGGATTGTACCACTTGCACGTTGTGAAACTTCATAGTGTCGCTTTCTCCATTGTTTACAAGACACTTTTTCACTCATTCAGGCTCGTTATTGTGCAACTTTCTCTCCGTGAAAGTATTTATAAAAGACAGACTCAAATCAATGTCCGATTTGACTGCCTACTGCCACATGTTCTTTCATCGTCCTTTCACCTCTCGACGCACTCACATCACGCAGATAATGGGAAATGAACGTATTGCGGTTGTTCCATGAACACGCAGCCACAACTTCATCCAGTGGTGTTCCGGATCCATACACCCAGGCAGCAGCCAAAGCTCTCAATTCATGCGCTCGCACCTCCGTTGGCAAGTCCAGATGATTTGGGCCCAAGTCATAAGCTCCTATAATGACTTCGCATATCCACTTTCCTAGCTTAAAAGGGGTCATGGGTATCGGCTGAAGGACCTCTGCTTTGTCAACTTGCAGAAAAAGTGCAGTTGGAGATCGTCTTCGTTCCGCTGTTAGTTGTTTTGACTCAGGAATTTTGGTTCTAACCAAATAATTGCGGAGAGCCCTTATTGGGCATTGTGTCCTTTCATTCCCCTCTGGATCTACAACTGGAGCAAGAGCCTTGATCACGACAGGTCTAGCAGCCACATCGGGCTTAAAGTTCTTTGCCCGAAACTGAGTAGGGAAAGTGAGTGAGACCGAAGACCAGTCCCTAGAGAAACGTATGTGTTCGTCTTCTCGTGAGAAGGCAGCCAATTCGCTCTGGCTCGCAGCAGATGCAAGTGCCACGAGAAATACCGTCTTTTGGGAAAGATGTAGAAGTGAGGCTGAATGGATTGGTTCGTAAGGTGGATTTTCCAGACTTGAAAGAACTAAGGGCAAGTTCCATCTAGGGAACAGCTGTCTGGTCCTAGGTCTCTCATTTTCGAAAGCCGACATGAGTCTTGAAATCACTTTACTTCCTATAAGTTTCTTATTCCCCTGGCATGAAAGAACAGAGTTAATGGACGACCTGTATCCCTTTATTGCAGATGGAGTAAGGCCTTTTTGGAAAAGCTCTTCAAAAAAGGAGGCCAATGAGGATTCAGACGACTTAATCGGGTTCAGGTTCTTAGATTTGCACCAAAAATGCCATTTTTTCCACTTCGTCTCATAATTTTTTATGGACGACCCTCTGAGGCAGTGAATGATTCTGTTGGTTACCGGAGACTCAAAACCCTCTTTCTTGAGAAGAGCAGTCACAACCTCCACCGTGAAGATGAAGGACTTCCGGCTTTGGATGTATTGTAGTCTTGTGCTGGGTCAGGAAGAATCGTGACACCGGAAGTGGGATCGGTTCCTCCTTCTTTAACTCCATGATGTCGATAAACCAAGGAGTAGCCGGCCATAGAGCTTCTATCAGGATAAAGATCCCTTTCGATTCCCTGATCTTGTTGAGAGTTGATTGAAGAAGGGAGAAAGGGGGAAAAAAATATGCAAAGATCCCGTCCCATGACATCGACAGAGCGTCCGTTGCCGAAGCCTTCTCGTCCGGAAATGGGGATACGAAGCTCGGCAATTGGTGATTGAAGCGGGTGGCAAACAAATCCACCATGGGAGTCCCCCAACGTTGGAAGAGAGCCCGACAAATTGCTGGGTCCACCTTCCATTCCGTCGTTGGAATTAAATCCTGACGCGAGAGCTCGTCGGCTAACACATTCAGCTTTCCGGCGATGTGATGAGGCTGAAGCTGGATGTTGTTGTCTTCGCACAATTGAAAAAGCCTCGAAGTTTCTTCCATCATTAATGCTGAATGCGTCCCACCTCCCCTGTTCACATAGGAGACAGCAGCGGTGTTGTCGGTCATCACGGTGAGAACTTTCCCTTGAAGGTGATGTTTCCAGGTCAGAATGGCCAGAAGAATCGCTCCGAGTTCCAATACATTTATGTGGCTGGAGAGATCTTCTTTTGTCTACTGGCCTGAAGACTGGAGACCTTCGAAGTGAGCTCCCCATCCTGTCCTTGATGCATCCGTGAAGAGAAGCCCCTTGGACGGAGGCCGTTGAACCGGGACCCCTTCCATTATGTTCTCCTTTGTCTTCCACCAGTTGACTACTTGCCTCGGAAGGTTCGAAAGAGAGATGACATCCTCCCAACTCGTCTGAGGATACCATTCCAGATTGCGAAACCAGTGAACCAGTTTCGCTTTCCATTGACCTTGAGGTAACAGTTTGGCACACGAATCGACGAGACCTATGCTAGACGTCAATTCCTGGGCAGAGATTTCCTCTTTCCCCAGAAGATCTTCCATGTTTGCTTGAGATGTTTGCTTTCCAGAGATGGATAAAACCGTGAAGCTGGAAAGATGAAAATGAGCCCCCAGGAACACGAAATCCTTTGCGGGTGTGAGTCTCGACTTCCCTATATTGACCCCTAGACCCAAGGTTTGGAACAGACGAAGGCATTCTTCTTTCTGACGGAGGAGTCGAGTTCTTGAAAGATTCCGAACCAACCAGTCGTCTATATAAGTGTGTGCCCTGATGATGTTGAGGTGAAGATGAGTAAGCACTGGCCGAAGAACTGCTGTAAAAACTTGAGGAGCTGTCGCCAGGCCGAAAGGAAGCACCTTGAAATGGTATGTTTTCCTTTTTATGTAGAAACGAAACAGATGACGAACCGATGGATGTAACGGAACGTGGAGGTAGGCATCCTCCAGGTCTATTGAAATAGTGTATTCGTCGCGCTGAAGTGCCTCCCGAATTGACTGTATTGTTTCCATCTTGAAATGCTCGGTCGCCAGGTGCTGGTTGAGTTTTCGAAGATTGAAAATCAACCTTGTCCCTCCACCTATCTTGCCTATAACTCTTATGGGACTCCAGAACCCTTTTGTGTTTGGAGACGACCCCCTTTCTCGAGCAACTTCTCGATTTCTTTTCCCAGACCTACGCCTTCTTTTTTGTCCACAATCCAGAGGGGAGGTCTGTATGGGGTGGCTGGACGAGAGTGGAATGGAGGTAGATACTAGATAGCCTGTTCGACCACTGAAAGCGTGAAAGTGTCGGTTGTGATTTCTCGCCACTGTTTGATGTGACGTTGTAGCCGACCCCCCCACCCTGCCGGTGAAGAGGGGAGGGGTTAGACAGGCACCCGTCAATAGCGAGGCCGTCGTCCTCTTCCTCTGAAAGATCCACTCCCTCTGAAGGATCCACTTCCTCTGAAGGATCCACGCCCCCTGCCAAATCCTCTGCCCCTTCCCCTGCTCTGGAGAGAGGCATTATCCGGAAAGGGCGGCCGTGACCCAAGGCGGTCGGGAGTCGCTGGGTTCTTAAGGCTGCTTGACAACTCTTCCATCCTTTTGTTGTTCCTGAGGCAGGTTCTTGGGATAACCATAACTTGCGTTCTTCATCTTTTTACCGAAGAAGGGATGTTTTGTGGTTGAGACAGGTTTCCCCTTATCGCGCAACTCCGGGGCGAGTTCAAGGAGTTTGCCTCTGAATAGGTCAGTCGAGCCGTGGATCGGCATTAAGCGTAATTGGCCTAGGACTTCCTTTGGAGAGTTAACAGCAGACTGAAGCACAGCGTCCCTCCGTCTGAAGACCATGTTAAGAAGCAATCGTGAACTCCAGACGAAGCAATCTTTGTGGAATGAAGAAGCTCTCTTCATCAAATTCCGATAGTCTTCGATCAAGGGATGGTCCGCAAGCTCCGGTTTTTCGGCGATCAAGTGCTTTATGGTGTTGGCCGTCCCAGAATAAGCAAATTCAGCGTGGGAGTTAGCAGGCTTGGACTGGCCATAGTGCCATTATGCCACTGGCACAGGCGCCCTTCGGTTACCACGATTTCAGCGCCCCTTTGGTAGTCTATTTTTTCCCCTACTCCCTGCGAAGAAAAATGAATGGTTTTGGATTCCCTGTCCACCGATGACTTTTCCTTTCAGGTTCAAATTCCCTTCTCTCTTCTCCATCCCTTTACTTACGTTTTTAACGCATTTTATTTAAAACTCGGGGACCCCGGCCCCAACCCCAAAATTTCCACACAAAAATTACTTGAAATATAAAATGTGTGTTGAAGAATGCCCTCCGAAGCCAGAAATGACAGAACATAAAATAAGCAAAGCTTCTAGAGCTCGACCACAGACTTTGCTTCTGCTTGTGAAGCTTAGAGCACTTCCCAAAACCTCTAGACGGTTGGATTGGAGGCACCATAGCGTCATCAGAGTTTCCTGTAAAACGCATGGCACCCCTCCTCGGTCATTTCGATAAATGGCAGAGGCGCCCTTTCCTATCCAGTCCGACTCTGGGAGTTAGCACACATTGCAGCACGAAGAATGGCCTCGTCCTCCTCATAGAATGGCATGGGTACCGAAATAGAAGAAGGGGTCTTCAAAGTCGAATCAGCCTCCATTGTTTGGTACGCGGGAATGTACTCGGCAGCTTCGAAGGTTTCAAACCGACGCTTGTTAGGAGCACCCCTTCCAGTAGACCGGAAAAAATACTTCTCGAGTTTCGGGTCATGAGGGGAAAAAGGCTTTGAGACTGAAATTGACTTTTCATGCTTGCGAGTCAAACTTTCTTGGTTCAAGAGCTGACGAAATGCAACGGCAGATAGAGGCATATGAAGCGGAGCTACGCGCTCTCCCCCAGAGTTTGCAAGAGTGTCCAATGGGGGATCGTCCGGATTTACTTCAGGGGGAACAAAATCTTTGCAGTACTCCTTCGAATCAGAGAGGCTACGAATCACTGCAGCATGAAAAACGTCCCAGTGAACAAAATCCGGCTCTTCTTCAAAAATGTCGGTTTTTGAGCCAGCAGCCGGCGCCTTCCCCATAATTTTTTCATCCGAAAAATCATCAGTACCCGTGGTTGAGTCACATTCATCCGGATATTCACAGTCTGCACGCCCGAAACGGCGGGAATCAACAAAATCCACTTTCCAGCTTTTCAAATTTACATGTCGCGAATGAGACTGATCATGGGGGCGTTTACAGTCGGGATGCTGGGATTCAATAAAATCATCATGCCGAGATTTGTGATGCAGCTCCGGGATGTAGTCCCGTTGTCGAATGGGCGAAACCAAATGGCGTTTAGAAGAAACACTAGATCTACGCAAAGTTTTGTGACCAACATGTGGTTTTATTGATGCAAGGTGCATAACTGAAGACTCCTTGATATTCACCGAAGCACTACACAGGCGTTTTGATGAGCAGTTTAATGGCAGTTTGGTGGGAGATTTACTAACTAGCATGGCGTTTGGACGTATTGTTGGCGTCCGGGCGTTTGGGCATATCACAGCCAGTTGGACATTTATGCTTATTGGCGTTTTGTGAGCCAACAACTTCGTGCCCTAAGAGTTCCCTAGAACGGCGTTTGGTAGAATTATTTTTATGATAACGATGCGTGCAATCGCCCTTCAAGATTCCATTTGTTCCTTTCACGGATGGAATCTAACAATTTGGTGACTTCGGCAATTTTTTTCCCGTTTTTAAACGATCGATCTTCGATTGGAGTGACGCAATCGTATTTTGCAATGCCGAAATTGGGTCTCTTTTTTTCTTGGGTGTCACCATTACCCGTGGCAATTCCCGACTCCTTCTGCGTCTTTTCTCGACAAGGAGATGAACGGGTTGGGCAAGATCTAGTATCACACGAAGGCTTGTGTGTTTTAGACCTTTCAGGAGCGTTTTTATTTTCAACCACTGCTCCGCCCGGTTTACAAAACTTCGGCCCGAACTTGTCCGCTTGAATTGAAACCATTGCCACATCAGACCCTTTGCCATGCTTTTTAATTTTATCCGCCACGTCATTATTTACCTTACTTTCTTTCTTTGTCGACTTCTTGATTTTAGAAACATTATCCGTCTTCTTGGCGCACGGAACTTGACATTCGGCTGTATGAGAGCTGCCATTTTGTGTATCGTCGGTAACGACCTTGACCTTGGGAACGCTAAGCTGAAAACGCAGGGTTTGCTCAACAAATGGCACCGCTGACGGAGGCAAAGAAGCCGCTCCTTTCAACTCCAATAAATTTATAATGCGGTTTTCAAATGCATCAAAGCGTTGATCCACATTAGAATTAACTTCAACAGTTACCGTCGATCGCATAATGTCCATTTGAACGTTCATATCCGCTTTAGTTGCTGTTCTCACCTCAGAAATAACCATTTATAATTTACTCTCTCGTAGCGGCGTGTCATCGCCGAACGGGAACAAGTCCGAAGGAGAAATCACTACCTCGGTTTCCATGGCAACGGCTGGGGCAACCAGCTGAGAAGGGGGATTCCCCGAATGACTAGCGATCGTCTCAGCAGACAGGAAAACTAAAGGTGCGTTCACATCAGTACTCAGGGCTTGTAAACGAACATCGAGAGGTGTTTTAATCACCAATGCACTAGAATTGGAAGCCACCGAACCACTTCGATGCCCCTCACTCAACTTACGTAAATCCGTCTTCCTCCAACACTTGAAAATCTTCTTTACCGATGGTGAGTCGTGTAGTTCACAAACTTCGCACTTTAAATCTTGAAAATTACAATTCCTACAATTCCGAGGATCGGAATTTTCTTACAGGTACAAATCGGAAACACTTTCCCGAAGGTAAGCAACTTGCTCAACTTTACTGCGTCTGCCATCTTGGCGTTTTAAAGGGCGTTTTGTCGTATTTTATTCGAACAATAGCAAACCGAGCAGCCGTGTGTTCAACACGGATGCCCGAAGTGAAGTGATCTACCAAACACTGTAACAGTGTTATAAAGGAGACGCCTTGCGCGATCCTAGTGGAGGATTAGCTAAACTAATCAACTGAGATTTAAAAGGATGAGTTTTAAATCTGTGTCGGGTATTTTAAATAGCAAATCAGGTGATTTAAGCACATACTGAAGGTTAGTATTTTGCAGATAGTAAGAAACTGAATTTCCGTACATTGTTAGGGATCGGCCGATATGACTTTTTACCAATACAATACGATACCGATTAAGGGTAAACCGATCTGATACAATCCGATACGATGCCGATACCGATAATAATAATACAAAATCGCGACTAAAAGTTTAAATTACATACAAAAATTGCAAGTTCGGTTTCTGGTTTTGCGTGGGTTCCAACTGTTGAGATTATCCAAAAAGTTCTGTGCAGCAATAACAGCATTTTTAGTCTTAATCCTACGTATAGCTTCGGTACATTCATCTTCTCAGTTAGACTTTAGTAGGTTGTTGTAAAACTTAAAGCATGGAACTGTCACGTGCTACATTTTCATTACAAACTGAGCAAATGGCTTTGCTTTTCTCACTTGGTTATTGCTTTTGCCGCGCTTGGTGTCAGTTTTTCAGGGAAGACAGTTGTGTTTCTTGGCATAAGAAATATCTGTATCGGAAGCCTTATATTGGTCCGATACTGATATAGCAAAAATACCGATAAATACAGATTATACTGATGCCGATATCAATATTGGACTATCCCTATACTTTGTACGAAGAGGTGGTCTGTGGTGATAAGTGGGGATTTGAGTGCGAGGTGTAGCGTGGTGGTCTGTTGCGTAGTTATGGCTGCCGGTGGTTGGGAGGCGGCAGGTTTCGTAGGGCGTGAAGACACCTGAAGGGCAATTGGGGCGCCGGCCCAGGTGATAAATATGTTATCAGGAGTTTCGTTTGGGCTTGCGTTGTGTGCCGCCGGTTGGCGAAGTTTGGCCGCCATTGTTTTTGTACGGCTCCAGGCTTTGTGCTGGGTATCCATCACATGTGTGGCAATGCTGCTCGCCACTACCTGGTTTCTGGTGTCGGTCATGTGTTGACTCACTCTTTTGTGGACACCTTTCCTAGTCTCGCCAATATAAATGCCTGGACATTCCTCACACTCCACTCGATACACACTCTCTAGTGTATTCGTAACTTTTTTCAGCTCGTCTTCAACTTCTTTCTTTTCTTGTGAGCGGTATCTCTTGTCACTGCACTTTTATTCTAATGAAGGATCATTGATTTAGGATTTTTACCATTTTTCAAAATTTTCTTACAAATGTGGTACATTCACATAGCCTTGAAGGTGCGTAGGTTCCAAACACTCGAAATATAGCATAATGGCTGCGATTACATTGAGAGTCAATCGATT
>JAHWFP010203621.1:70947-92533 GCA_023313725.1 Lithobius niger
GCGAAAACCAGTTTACAATTTTCACAAATTTTCGACAGCTTTGAAAAAATATAAAAAATATATCTCCTGCTGTCTTCTTCAGGTGACAAAGAAATAAAACTACTAGTTACATCACACTGTACTGTTCAAAGAAGAAGAAGACAGCACCTGAAGAAGACAGCAGGAGATATATTTTTTATACTTTTTCAAAGCTGTCGAAAATTTGTGAAAATTGTAAACTGGTTTTCGCTGTTTTGAGAGGTGCGTAAATGATGTCGTCTGCTTTGGAATGTGAATATATTTTTTAGAATTTTTTTCAAAGCTGTTGAAAATTTGTGAAAATTGTAAACTGGTTTTCGCTGTTTTGAAAGTTTCCTAACAAGTTTTGATAGAAGTTACTATCACAGTACGGTAGCAATTTGCCTCATAACTTCTGAATAATAAGGGCTAGAAGAGTTTTTGACCATTGGAAAGCTGGCAGAAAAACCTTTAAAAAGGTGTACTGGAATAAAATCAGCCAACAGAAGTGAAAATATGTTGAGTTCGGCCTTGTTTATCTGATTATCACCAATCCGCCGGCCGAATTGGCCTCTAGCAAAAATATTTTAATCGTCAACCTGCCAAATTTAATTGGCGAGTGACTGGTGGATTTCTGCAGGTATACACTGCAGGTATTATTATTTGAAAAAATGTACCAGTTTATTACATTTTTTTAAAATTTCTACACAGCCTAGGCACGCGTGCCAAAGGTAGCACTCGGGGGCTTTTCTAGTGGCACGCGAGCCTTTCAAAAAACTAGTACACGATGACTTATTTTTCCCTAGCAAAATAAACACATGTATATATTGTTGCAGCACGGCAGCTTTGACTTTTTTCCTCCCCTTCTATTTTTCTGTTTACGAACAATGGGCCCACAAACAACACGAACAATTTATTATGAACAATGGGAGCAGTCCATTGCTGATATGACGTGTGGCTTCAGTGATATGCGAGATTCTCGGGCACCCTGTAGCAGAATCAGAGCGACGCGCGATGCTACATCGCAGTACGTCTGGCAGTGTTGCAATACGATTTATCCTGCACTTTTTTCTGTCTTAGTCTTCTTTTTGCGATAATTTCGCCAAAAATTGACAGAATTTGACGTTCAAATACACCATTTTAACCGTTTTTTCGAGTTTTTGAATGGTGCTATTGTCATGACGATAGATTTGGTCGTTCTGAAGTTGTTTAGCTAAAACAACCTACAAAGGTTTCAACAAAAAGTTATCGCAAGAAACTTGTTCATGAACCCAAATGGGCCTAACTCAATATTTTACACAATGCAAAATTCTATTTTCACACCCGTCCTGCCACGCGCAGACATCTCCCTCTTCCCGCAAACCGTTTTTAGTTTGCAAAAAGCTTGTCGCAGACCGGCTGAAAATATTCTGCTTCTGGGCTCGGGCATTGACAGAACTGATTGCATGAGGTATATAGCAGATTCAAGTATTGAATGATAAATAATTAAAGACATTGCACAAGAGAGAAGCAGATCTGGCCTCAACACAGAAACGGGCTGAAAAGAACATACCAAAAGCAGATCAACTTTCATCGTTGGAACTAACTTCTTTGTGACTTTGCTGCCGTGAAAAACTTGGCGTTTGCAGTATTAGCAACATCCGAATTTGGCTACTATTGCGAACACATGAACCTATCTATTGGACCACACACAATTGCGTCCTGGAAGACAACAGTGAAGCATGCATCGAAATGAAGATAGGCACATACGAACCATGCATCGAAAAATTACCATTTGAGAAGCACGAGCAGAATTCGCAATGACGTGGCACGCACTGCATGTTTTGTAAGCTAATTTTTATGTTATTGGCACTTACGTAAAGAAAGGTTCGCCATCCTTGGCTTAGGTCAAGAAAGTAATTCTTATTTGTGCTTCATTTTGCAAAACAACAATCAAGTAAAGCCTTTAGAGTTCAAATTTATATTGTAGAGTCGCAGCGTAGAACATGAAAAATTGGCGCAGAATCGTTACTTTTTTTGCTGCAGAAAAAACATTCCACGGAAAACCAGGGGTATCTAACCATTGAATAAACTGTTCGTTGTGTTACTGTGAAAGTTTTCGTCAAATTGAGAGTTATAATTAGGAGAATTAAAATATTTACCACTCATTTTCTGGATTCGAAAGCAGACGACGACGATGTAGTAAACGCAAGAAAACTTTCGTCGTGATGCCTGAGGAAGATGGCAGCCAGCCACTGAAAATTTGCAAGAAGTAGACACTATCTTGTTTGTGAAAATGAACGGTAAATATTTTAATTCTCCGAATTATAACTCTGAATTTAATGCATCTAACCATAAATTAGGCTATATGGTAAGTGTTCAATTTATGTTGGGTGTAACTCAACAGCTTCATCTGATTTTTTTTTCAATTTACATCAACCAAATGTTAGAAATCCGTAGCCGACATAAAAATGCAACCTTATTCTAACTCCAAATTTGCAAAATTTGCATGTAAGGTAAAGTGGGTGAATGAGGTAACTTGTGTTGAAATATTAGACGTAGGGATGGCTGAATGAAAGGTTACAGAAAAGACATGTAAATAAAGCTGTTGAAGTTAAACACAACATTGTTTGTGTCAGTGGAAATCTGTTTTGAGAGGTTTAATATTAACAAACCTATACGAAAAAAAATGTAATGCATGTATTCTTGGCAAGCAGCTCTTCTTAAACTTAAATAAGTTGACCACCACTTGGAGTTGTAATAACGTTTGCAGGAAAATAAAGAACTCGATAAGAATGCACCCTTCTTGTAGCAATACACCATCCTTGACCACCGAACACATTACAGAAAAGTACCAACTAGTTGTACGACCAATAATTTTTACCTGCATTTCCCGTTTAGTTACAAAATTTCCTCCACAATCCTCACAGGCAAACGGCCTTTCACCCGTGTGGCGGCGAACATGGTTAATCAAATTGTACTTCTGCCGGAAAGACATGGCACAGTATGAACAGACGAACGGCTTCAACTCATAGTGGCTCAACATGTGGGCACCTAAATTGCCCGAATCGGCAAACGTTGCGCCGCATGCCAAACAAGGGTAAGGTTTTTCGCCTGTGTGACCTCGGATATGCCGCTGTAACCCACTCCGTCCAGCAAACGTTGAAGCGCAATATGGACATCCAAATGGCTTTTCTTTTGTATGTGTCAAGATGTGCCTGCGCAACGTTCCCTTTTCGTTATACGATTCACCACAGTGTTCACATTTGTACGGTTTTTCACCACGATGAATACGCATGTGCGCCAGCATACTAGGACGGCGGGTGAATTCTTGACCGCATTCTTGACATATATATGGTTTTTCACCCGTGTGAATGTCCGCGTGGGCTGTTAGACTCGCCTTCCACGAAAAGGTCTCACCACATTCTTCACAGCTGAATTTATTGTTTCTGGAGTGAATGCGAGCATGGGACAACAGATGGTTCTTCTGCACAAAAGCAGCGCTGCATTCATCACATTTAAATGGTCCTTCTCCATGTATGCGAACATGCAGCTTTAGCTTTTTTTGGTTAGTGAAGGTAATGCGACATCCCGGGTGAGGACAGGGATGGGAGACATGGCGTCCGTTAGTTTGCAGAAAAGTTTTAGCATCAATGTCATGCAAAATGCGACCTGTGACCTCTAGAACAGTTTCTGGATTGCCTTCCTTAGACAGTTGTTCACAGAGTTGTATTCCATCTTCCATATTCAACACCGATCCACAGCCAGTTTAATTTAACCATGGTTTAATTTACCTGAAAAAATAGAAGGGATACTGTCACATAAGAGTAAGAGCAGATGATTACATGAGAAGGCAACATTAATTTACATCTACGAATCTACAGGGTCCTCCACAGCAAAACCGGAAGAAGAAGAAAGGCTCGATGGCAAAGATTCGCAGCAACTTTTTTAAGAATCTGCATCAAAACAGTTCACAGATCTACAAACTTCCGATTCTAATGCCCAAAATTTAAATCGTTTTGTTACGCCTCTGCAAAGTCTGTATCAACTGACCCGACCTTACTTTAGGAAACAACAAAACCGAAAGTGAAACTTCTGGCGACGTCAACGCAACTGAGGGCTTCAAAGTACAGCTCAGTAGGAAAAAGTTTGTTAAACAGAAAGCAACACTCCGTGATAGTAATAAAACTGGGCCAGCTTCTACCAAACCAACATTAATGATAGGAACCAATTATACATGAGGTTTACTGCCATTCCAACAAAACCACGTGGTACATTTCTATTTGTTAGCAGATTCCTTGATAACCTGCGACCCAAAGAAGTCTTTTGATCACTGTCATACCACCAACAAAGATTAGGCAAACGAAATTAGCCAGGTTGCTAAAATGCAAACCAAATTTCCTGGCTATTCTTTTTTCATAGAAGCCTCTACTGCTGCTTCCCAACGTTTTCTTAGATCAGAAAGCTGGCCTACTGGCATTGTGTTTTCCCTGCTTCGCCAGAGAAGCTGACTGGGAACTTTAGTGTAGCTGACTGGGATCTCATAAATGAAACCATCAGCAGCATCGATTGGAGATCCAGGCTTGCTAACTCCACGTGTGCGCAAGTCTGGGATATCCTTCAGAACTTCCTTACTGACCAGTGTAATACCCACATTCCTGTGAAGAAAATAGCCCCAGGAGAGCTAACTTGCCTCCTTGGATGGATTACAACATCAGGAAACTTGTGAACCTCAAAAGTAGGCAGTGGAAGACTTTTAAGACTTACCCTTCACAAGAGAATTGGACGTCGTACACTGAGACCCGCTATCTACTCACTGACAGCATCCGCAACGCGTACGTTTCGTTTGAACACGAGCTGGTTTCAAAATGCAAGAGCAACAATAAGCTCCTATATTCTTATCTCCAAAGCAAGAGCAAGAATAAACCTTGTATCCACATTAAGCAAGACAATAGACCTACTCTCACCAATCCCCAAGATGTCGCCAACGAACTGAATCAATATTTCAGTTCCATTTTCAATGCTGAACCTACACAATTGCTTGATGTGCTCGTGCAAACTAATGCTCTCTCCGCTATCAACATCAGTGAGTGCACTGTGCGCCGCCTGCTGCAGGACTACGACCCCTTTAAATCCCCTGTTCCGGATAAGATTCACTGTGCCATGCTTATAGCATGCTCTGCTACTATTGCTACACCACTTGCCATTGTTTTCCAGAAGTCTCTTGATGAAGCGGTCGTTC
Source organism: Lithobius niger (assembly GCA_023313725.1). Classification (NCBI taxonomy): domain Eukaryota; kingdom Metazoa; phylum Arthropoda; class Chilopoda; order Lithobiomorpha; family Lithobiidae; genus Lithobius; species Lithobius niger. The sequence continues at coordinate 76,166 of JAHWFP010203621.1, forward strand.
CCGATGATAAGCGGTCGTTGATAAGCGGTCGTTCCCGATGATAAGCTCCTTGAGAAGCTGGTTAAAAGTCAACTCTACAACTACTGTGAAACCAACAGTATAATCAGTAAGAGGCAGCATGGTTTCCGTGCAGGGTATTCGTGTCAAAGAATCTTCAGTTCTTTGGCTACTTGTCAGACGCTGTTGATAACCATATTCCCTGCGATGTTATTCTCCTCTGAAAAGAAGTCCTCATTAATATGGATGGAAAACGCACGCCATATTGTCGGACGTGTTTACAGCAAGAACAACAAGAACGCACGCCTTCTCGTGGCGTCTGCCAGCACTGACCTTTACAAGTAACTAGACTGGCCGAACTAGCAGCTCAGTCCCTACATTTCTCCCCCCTTTCTTTAGCATCTTACCAAACCCAAAATTAGGCTAACATCCCAACAGAACAAGGTTCATTGAACGTTCACAGCTCACAGAAAGTTCTCGTATGGGCGTTTGGGTGGCCGTCGGATCCTGATGGACCGACGTAACTCTTCTGTGGCCCATCTGGTGTTTCCTTCAGCTGTTCCTCTCTTTCCCCCCGTACAGGGACTTCGGTTCCGTAGGGTTCGTACTCTGATGCTTGGTTCCCCTCCAAGTGGATCGTTTCTTCTGGCGGATCCGGCTGGGTAATGCACTCTGGCCTCGCCTTCTTTGGTTCTGCCTCTTGGGTTTCCGCTCCTTCTTGGTGGTGCAGCTGATCCAGATGCTTCCGTCTGTCTCCTTTCGAGGTTTCCACCATGAAGGATAGAGGACCCATGCAGTCACGGATGGTTCCTGGGCCCCACCCTTTTCCAGTTTCATTCTGAACCCAAACCGAGTCCCCGGCTTCCAAATGGCGAGGCTTTGCCTTAGCATTGTGTGTTGTCTGCTGTGCCCAGGCCGACTCCTCCAACTGCCTACGTGGGTCAGGCCTCAGTCTTTCTAATGTCGTTGGCATCCTGTGTCCCAAAAATAGTTCGGCTGGCGTCCGTCCTGAGGATTGGTACGGCGCCGCCCGGTACGCCTTCAAAAAGATTCGAACTGCTCTCCGGGCATCCGTGGTGGACTCCAATTCAGCTCGTACTCGGGATTTGAAGGTCTGCACGAATCTCTCCGCCAATCCATTAGTCTGTGGATGGTAGGGAGCAGATCTGATGTGCACAATGCCCTGCTCCCTACAGAAAACTTTGAACTCGTCTGCAGTGAACTGGGGCCCAATGTCTGTAACCAGCTGTCGTGGCACCCCATAGCGTGCTATCCACTCCTCAAGAATATCAATGGTTTTTGCCGTTGTAGTCGAGTTCATTGCCGCTACCTCTGGCCACTTCGAGAATGAATCCACTAACACCAACCACATTCTCCCTTCAAAAGGCCCTGCAAAATCCAGGTGGACCCTATCGCAGGGGTGGTCGGCCACATTCCATGAATATAAGGGCACTGGCTGCTGTTTGTCCCTATGTTTCTGGCAGCCTTCACACTCCGCCACAAACTGTACTCCTTGTGCGTCTATTCCGGGCCACCACACATAATGCCGGGCGAGGGCCTTCATGGTGCTTGCTCCTGGATGCCCTTCATGTAACCGCTCCAACACTTTCCGTTGAAGTTTCTACGGAATGGCCATCCGTCCCAACCACCATATCACTCCGTCTTGTACTGCCAACGCCTGGCGTTTCTCCCGAAATGCTGCTAGGTTGTAGGGTATCTGTGGATCTCCCTTTGGCCATCCCGATTCAATAAAAGTACCAATCCGGCTCAACACGGGATCGGTCCGGGTAACCCTCTGGAGTTCTTCGGCTGACAAGTGAATTTCTCCCAGCTTTTCTTGATCAACTTCCCGAACAGACTCTAACTGTTCCGCTTCTGTTGACATGTCCCGCTGGGGTAAGCGAGAAAACATATCCGCCAACACATTTGTGCTGCCTTTCTTATACTCGATCACATAGTTGTATCTGTTTAACAGCAGTGCCCAACGGAATAATGAGCTGCTGGCTACCTTTGGTAAATCCCGCTGATCCCCAAAAATCCTTTCCAACGGCTTGTGATCTGTCCGTAGGGTGAATGATCGGCCTTGGATGAACTGGTTAAACTTGATTACCCCAAAAACAACAGCCAAGGCCTCTCGGTCAATTGGTGCGTAGTTTTCTCCGCAGCCGTCAAGGTTCTGGATGCATACGCCACTGGTCTTTCTTGGTTAACTTCGTCTGGCTGCAAAAGCACCGCTCCCAAACCTCCAGCTGAAGCATCACATTCGATGGCCACAGGTCTATCTAACCTGTAAGGAAGAAGGGTGTCCTCTTTACCCAACTGGTGCTTGGCAGCTTGAAACACGTGCCCCTCTTCAGGACCCTAAAACCACTTCTTTTTCCCGCTGGTCTGTGCATGAAGTGGTCCGCACAATCCATGCAGGTTGGGCACAAATCTCTCGTAGTAGGTTATGGCTCCAACTGGCAGCTGGGTTTTGTTTTCTGGGGTTGGAAGGTCTCGAATGGCCTACAGTTTCTCCTCCAATGGATATATTCCATTCCTGTCCAGCCGGTGTCCCAAATATGTAACGGATTCCTGCAGCAACTGCACCTTCCGGGCTTGCGTAACCAGGCCTGCCCTCCTTAACCGTGTCAAAACTTCTCTCAGATTTGCAATGTGTTGCTTGTCATCTGGACCCGACACAATGATGTCATCCAATAGCTTTCCAGTGTAAGGAACTCCCTTCAGGGTGTCATCGATGTATCTCTGAAAGATTGCTGGGCCACATGAGAGCCCAAAAGGCAGTCGTTGTAGCGGTATGTGCCTACGTGGGTAGCTATAGCTAATAGCGATTTGGACTCATCATCCACCTCCATTTGCAAATAGGCATCTTTTAAATCAATCACTGAAAATCGCTGTCCTCCTGCCACTGACGACACCAGGTTTTCGAAAGTGGGCAGAGGATGGTGATCATCCGCCGCCTCGCGGTTAATTGTTATTTTAAAGTCTCCACAGATTCGCACTTTTCCGTCTGGATAGAGGTGGTTTACAGTTGGTGTTACCCATGGAACTGGTGTGACGCTTGGGTCGATCTTCTCTAAAACCCCTGCTTCCTCCAGGCGTTTCAGCTCTTTTTCCACTGGTCCACGCATAGGGAAAGGAACTCGCCTTGCACTGAATTTCGGGGGCACTGCTCCTGGATTTAAGTGTACCTTAGCCTTGACTCCCCGAATGGTCCCCATATTGTTAGTGGAACTCTACCATCGGTTCTTTGCGGATCCTCTCCGGTTCTGGTGACGAAGGAACTGGGCGCGTTGCTCGCACTGTAACTTCACATGGAAGTGATAGTTCAAATGCCAACAACCATGGCAAACCAAATGACGGAACGTCGTTAGTCTCCACTATTACAGCTTTCAACCACTTCACCCTTTTTCCCAGCCTCACCATGAATCTTGCCTCTCCCAGGGTTTCAAGTGGTTGGTGGTTGTAGCCAGTCAGCCGCGCTGTGGGCTTCAACTTTGGTTTGCCTATTCGTTCCCACAGATTCCGCGGAATGGTTGAGAGACGAGCTACAGAATCGTACTCCATTTTCACTCGCATTCCGTTCACTACAGGCTCGATGGTGGTATAAACTAAAGTCTGAACCAGATTGGCTGTTACTGCTATATTCCTCCTTCTCGTCAGACACCTTCTTCACCTGCTTCCAATTCCTTTGTCTGAATGTTCCTTCCTCAGCCTTCTGGTCTCAATCCCTCCTTTCGCCTCTTTTTTGGGGCAACACCTTGAAAAATGCCCCAATTTTCGGCATACATAGCACGAAGCTTGTTCAGCTGCACAACTGCCCTTCGAGTCCCCATGTCGCCGCTTGCAGTTGGTGCAAGGGGATTGCCGTTCATCATCTGCCCCCTTTTTGTTTCTCCGACGCTGGTCCCTACCTTGGATCCGAAGTACGGCCCCTGTGGTGTCTTGCTGGGTTCTGCCTCAGCTCTCTCCATGGCCACTGCCAAATCCACCACCTCTCGAAAAGTCACAGGGCGGCCTGCTATTTTTCCTCGCGCCAGTGCTGCCTAATCTCCGTTGCCGCCCTCTGATGACGTATGCCACCCGCAAAACGATCCCTCAGTCTCTCATCCAGAGTTCCTGTGTTGTCACAATGCCTGCTTAACTCTTTAATACGGGTGGCAAATTCACGGAATGATTCGTTTTCCTCTCTTACTGCTTGTTCAAACTTCATTCTCGCTGCAAAAAGTGTAACTTCCGGTTTGAACAACGTTTTTAAGTCCTTCCTTGACTTCAGTGTAGGTGCGGTCTTCAACATTTTCCGGGGAAAAAATGATTCCTCGTAGCTGACAATGCAGACGCACCAACAAACGCCAACAATAGATCCCGCCTTGCTGTCTGTTCCCTTTCCGAATCTGCTCTAAGTCCCTTTACTTGGCACACACGCTCAAACTGAAAAATGTACTCTTCCCATGTTTGTTTATCCTTGTCAAAAGGGTCCATCCGAAAACGTTCCATCCTTTGTATAATCGTTTGCTCTTCATCAGCCATCTTTCAAATTGCTTTGCTTTACCACGGTAATGACGATTTGTTTACCCGGATTTTTCCCGCAATTTCGGCCACCACAAATCGATTTTTCAATTGTCTGCGTGTCCACTAACTGTTCTTACGTGATTGTTCCCTTTCCTTCGTGACATTGATTGTTACCTCGTCACCAATGAAAGGAAGTCCTCATTAATATGGCTGGAAAATGCACGTTTATTTGTCGGACAGTTTACAGCAACAACAAGAACGCACGCCTTCTCGTGGCGTCTGCCAGCACTGACCTTTACAAGTAAGTAAACCGGCCGAACTAGGAGCTCAGTCCCTACTTCCTCGATATCCGAAAAGATTTTGACACTGTCCCCCACAGCCTTCTTCTCAGATAACTCGAGAACTATGGTATCACTGGCCCCAGAAGCAGAACTTTCTACAACTGTCTGCGACACCGACTGTCAGAAAAAAAAAATGTCTACAGCATATCTATTTTTTTTTTTCATGTAGTTACCCATTGCTTTTTATTGAATAACTTTTCATTGCTTTATCCTATTGCTCTGGCTACTCCACCAATGGAAAGGTCTTCTCGAGACGATGCAAATGGCGTATTGGAATGTCAAAATCGGTCAAAAATTGACAAAATGGCAGAAATTTGGCCAAAATTTGTCAACGGCAGCCTTCAACTGTCTACGGTTGCTTAGGAGTTAAGAGTTTTCTATCAGGCCGCAAACAACGAGTGGTTTACAAGGAACGTGCCTCAGACTCGGCCCCTGTCCTCAGTGGTGTTCCGCAGGGAACAGTTCTGGGCCCCCTGCTTTTCCTACTCTTTATGAACGACCTACCTGACCCTGCTAAATCTCAATATAGTCTCTTCGTTGATGATGACAAACTGTTCAAGAAAACTCCTCACACTGAAGATTGTGACATCATCCAAGATGATCGTAACCAGATCAGTAACTGGGCTCTGAACAATGGCATGAAGTTCAATGCTAGCAAGTGTGAAGTGCTTCATGATGGTCCCAACAACCTCCATGCGACCTATTTCCTTAGAACTGAGCAGCTCCCTGAGGTCCTTGAGGCCAAATCCCTTGGTATGACATTTACCTCAAATCTTAAGGTCACCAGGCAATGTGTTATTGCTGCCCGGCGTGCGAATATGCTGCTAGGTCGCATTAAGAAACATTTTTCCTTCTTCAGCACACCTCCCTTAAAACACACTACACTTCAAACATCAGGCCACATCTTGAATATTGCATCCAAGTATGGAGCCTTCAGTTTATCAAAGACCAGCAGTTCGGCCTTGAGCGCATTCAGAGGTGCGCTACCAAACTTGCCCCACGACTGCGTCCACTTCCATACGATGCTAGGCTCAGGGAGCTTGGCCTGACGAGTCTTTACGACCGCTGCGTAAGAGGTGACCTACTTCACACCGACAAATTCTGAGTGGGTTTGATCGTGCTGAGGCTAAAGGGTATTTCACCTTGGCCCCCTCTGTTGGCACTCGTGGACTCCGCCTCAAGTTGCAACGCACACGTGTGAACAGCAATGTCGGGAAACACTTCTTTTCATATCGTGTGATTGACCACTGGAACCGGCTTCCTTGTAATGTTGTTGAAGCCAGATCTGTTAATGCTGGAAGGCAGCCTATGACAAAACACTTTCTGCCAAGCAGTGAACTTTCTCTGTGCTTGGCTTTGGTTGTATATTTTGTTTAAGTTTAAGTTACAACAGACCACATTGCAGGTATCTTCTGTGATTCTGTTTGCAATTACTTCTTTTTTTTTTTTGGTTTGGTCTTGTTTCTGATTTATTCTACATTTCAGGAATGTAAAACGAGCAAGCGGATCTAACTATTAAACAGCGGTGATGCCCAAAAGGAATACCTGACACGTATAACGTGACGTGCCTACTCTAATTAAAGCCTGTAAAACCTATGTGCGGCCTATTCTCGAATATGCCAGCCCAGTCTGGTCTCCATATCATCTTAAAGACATCAAACATATTGAATCTGTACAGCGTTCGTTCACGAAATATCTTCCGGGATACTACAATTTGCCTTACGCAATGCGTCTTAGTAAGCTGGGTCTCGAGTCTCTCGAGCTGCGGCGATTGCACGCAGATTTATGCCTACCATTCTCCATCCTACGGGCATTTGTTGATTTTGACCCAAAGCTTTTCTTTGTGGTTCGTGGCAATAGCTATACTGGGGGACACGCACTTAAACTGATGGTTGCGCCTAAAAAAAGAGACTGTAGAAAATATTTTTCTCAAATCGTGTGGTGCACCCCTGGAACAGCTTATCATCGGAGGTGGTGGATTCTGCGAACTTACGTATTTTTAGACAACTTCTTAAAACGACCGATTTTGCAAGATTTTAAAACGTTTTTAATATGTTCTTGTTTTTAATATTTAAAAAATGTTTTTGTACGCTTTTTTTTTAATGTTTTTAATATGTTTTGCTTTTTTTAATGTTTTATGTATATTACAATTGCTCCTCTTTTAGTCATATAATTAGTAGTATGTATCTTATTTCTCTTATATCCAATGTATGAATATTATCCTTTTAATGCTGGACAGGTGTTAGCGGAACCTAACAGTCCCTTCCTGTTTTCCATTTTACTAGTTATGGAAATAAATATCTTACTTACTTACAAAGGATTAAGAGAAACAGGAGGAGCAGGACAGACCAACCACTTATTCGCCATTACCTCTGCAAGTGTAAGATGCAAACCGTTAAAGCTTCAGACTAACGGTCGCCACAAGCCAGTTGGCCGGTAAAACGTGATAGCTGGCGACAATAAGACACTATTGCACTCGACAAAGTTGGCTACTACTATCACGTTTTAGTTATTGAAAATACCGAACTGATATTGTTGATCAGAACCTTGATCACAACATGAATGCAGAACCTACTGACATTATTCCTGGCATTAGAAACAAAAAATATTAATCTGATGTAACTTGCCTTCACCCAATAGCAAAAAAAAATGTCAACCGCGCTGATTAGGCCTAACTAGAGGCATGTTTTCCCGGTAACCACACGTCATTCTTGGTTAGGCTTAACGCACGGACAAATAATTTATTCACCTTTGAATTTTTATTTCTAAATGAATTAAACATTCACTTCATTTGGTAGGGGTTAAGATTAAGTACTCAAGATTCATTTCTTTGTAGAAACTGGTGAGATCTGCTGGTTTAATTTCGTTTTCAGGTGAAGCCACTGTCAGACGATGTAAACAGAGCTTATAAGATCGTCAGTCCTAGCCTACCGGAAGTAGGAATAACTAATCAACAATAACAAAAGTTGATTATTGTTTTAAACAATTATTTTTATTTGTTTTTACATTTGAGATTTAATTAAATGTTTTGTTTGGTGTTATTAAAATATTAAATAAAATTTAAATGCAGATAGACATAAATGCTAGGAATAGCTAACCAGCTGAAAAACCAGACATGCTTAACTGATAACCATGGCTAAAAATGTAAATATTTTTTGCATTTTCGATTTAATTAATAGTTTGATTGGGCTTTATTTATGCATTAAAAGAAATTTAAATTCAGACATTACTGACAGGAATAGGTAGCCGATTAAAAATCAGACATAATTAACTGATTAACAGCCATGCCTAAAGTTGTAAATAATTTTTTTAACGAAATATGTAAGAAACACCTGTTCATTTAATTCAGCATAAAATTGCATAATACTAAACTTTAAAATACAAAGGTAAATTTTAAAAAGGTTTGTATTTTAACAGCTAAGTTTGATAAAAAAAATAAATAAAAATTAAAGTCACTCGCATGGCCATAAAAATAAATCTTGGGCTATTATGTTACTTGTTTAAATTTATTACCGTGATGGTTCCTGGGGGGAGGGAGGATATACATCCCGGCAAACTTATAAATTACATAACTATGCTTGGCGGCAAAATTATAGATTGTACTAATTGGCGACCAAAAATTTTATTATGGCGACTAAACATAATCAATCCACTGGCCACTGTCTACTAAAGAAAAATTCTAATCTGAAGCTTTACAAACCGTGCATTTTATTTCCTTTTGTTTGCTAAATCCTACGTCACATACACCTACATCACTAAGCTACACAACCAAACGAAACAGTCCCCTGGTGGATTAATACTGAGATAGGTACCAAACGGGTTGCGAGAAAAGTGGCCACTGCCCTCTCATGCAATTGCCGTAATCGTTTAACTTGCTGGAAAAATGTTACTGTTACGTTTTTAACGGGCAATTAAAATAAATAAATAGAAACTGAAGGCTGTGTATTTATTACATTGCCACCTACACCTAAATCCACCGACACTGCAAAACAGCCGTGTTTTCAGTAGCTGTTCAATTTTTTTATTAGTAGGAATGGCAGCCATCTTGTTTCTGCAGCAGAGCTAGCACCTCTTTTGATGCAGCATGGATGCATTTAGCACAGCACGAAACAAGGAAAAGACACATGTCTGCTACATGCATCATTGCGAATTGTAGCTAAATTGTAGGTTTGCTATTTAGTGAACTGCATTAGTACTACAAAAACATGCTGCTTGCTCAGCGATCACAACAAGAAGAGAAGTAAACGTGTCAGCATTTCTGCCATCCTCTGTATGTGGTGCTGCCGCCATACGGCCGGCAGGAGCAACAAGAGAATGTAGACCAAGGTGCGCAGAGACACATGACATCTTCACACCCAATTGTAATGGTTACCAATAAATGATTGCTGTTGCAGTATATAACAAGAGGTGTGCGCCTCAAAATTATAGTCGGAGGCAGCTAAGGTAAATTTTTATGCCAGTGGCAGCATTGTCTACCTCACAAAAATAGAAGAAAACCACTTTACCACCAATGGAAAATTCTACTAGTTCATCCAGAAAACACAAAAGTTCGCTCTTAAATTTGCTATGAAGTTTTAGGGCCGTTAACCTTCATCAGAACAGCACGAAGCACAAATACAAAACGAACGTTACATGACACTTGCCACCCATCCTTCAAACTAAGTGCTATAATTTTACACTTCCAAACCCCACTGCTTGTCGAGCTTGTCCTTCATATCTGATCCCACTGATTGTTCCATCAACACACAGGAGGCACCAGTCACATTCTTAAGGAGAATTTACTTGGGCTTCAAACAGAGAATCACCAGAGATTCTAGAGCCCTAAGGTGCCCTCCTTGGAGTGAATTGGAGGATAGTAAATCTGGCGTGGAACTCTAGGCAATTTGGTGCTCTTGATGTTTTGCATGTTGACCTATAACGTTAAGATTGTGGCTCCCCTCTGTACGGTTGCAATGTGTTCTCCAATCCTCTCGTAACTGTCTCTTGGTTTCACCAATGTAGACGACTTTACATTGGCTGCATGGCGGCACACAGGCGACCACATCTCTTCTTTGGCAGAGTGTGGAGGCAAGTGAACTGCAGGTGATGGGGGTGGGGGAGACGGAGCTCTCACAAGCGGTGCCTCCGGTGGGATTCTGCGCTTTTGGCGGGTGGGGCAACGATGTGTGCGTAGAACAACCCGAGATGAGGGTTCCACAGGAGGCAAGGGGGGCTCGGCTTTCTTCGAAAGTGGTTTCCTCAGCATCATTTTGAGGTTGGAAGTGAACCAAAAAAAGATGCATCAAAGTTCATCAAGAAGATGCTGAAAAAACAACCTTTGAAGAAAGCCGAGCCCTTCCCCCCCCCCCTCCCATGGAACCCCTATCTACCCCCATCTCAGGTTGCTCGAGGCACACATCGTTATCCCACCCGCCACAAGATCAGAATCCCACCTGCAGCTCCATCTCCTACACCCTCATCACCTGCAGTACACTTGCCTCCACATCTGTACCAAAGGAGAGGTGTGGTGTACTGTGTCCCATGCAGCCAATCTAAAGGCGTCTACAATGGTGCTACCAAGACACAGTTAAGTAAGATAATTGGAGAACACATTGCAGCACAGCTCAACATGCGAAACACCAGGAACACTAAATTGCGTTCCATGTCAGTTTTACTATCATCCAATTCGGAACCACTTCCACAGCGGCTCCAAGCGCGTCTACCATCGATCTGTATACGTTGGTTGTACTATCTCCGATGGTGTAAAGTGTAAATTAAGGTCGCTGTTTCTCGAAAATAAGGTCAGTTTTTTCCAAATTTACCTAACCTAACCTAAACTAACCACAACACCAGAAACCGCAATCAAAATCTTAAACCTTTCTAAACTTCACGCGCCGGAATCTAGATAGGCCGGCCATCTTGCTCGGAGCTTCTGCGGTAGTGGACCCATCCAATTCACTCCAAGGAGGGCACCGTAAGGTCCTACCATCTCTGGCCATTCTCCGTTTCAAAGGCAAGAAGATACCCCTCAAGAAACTGACAGGGGCCTCCCACGTGTTGATGGAACAATCAGTGGGATCCGATGTGAAGAACAAGCTCGACAAGCAGTGTGGCTTGGAAGTGTAAAATTATAGAGATCAGTGGTGCTCACGCTAGCGCGTCGTTTGAACGACGGTGGATCCTACTGTCATGTAACGTTGTATTTGAGCTTCGTGCTGTTCTGATGAAGGTGAACGGCCCCAAAACTTCACTGAAAATTTAACAGGAAACTTTTGTGTCTTCTGGATGAACCAGTAGAATTTTCCCGTTGGTGGTAAAGAGTATTTCTTCTAATTTTCCGATGTTAACAATAAGCAACTGTAAACGGCGGTTGCTGATCTTTCAATCGCCTACCTTTTGAATCTATTAGTATTACCAAAAACTATCATTCTTGCTAACGCTAAATAATACAGTAAAACTACTTTGCAGAGCAACTGGATATACAATATAACAGAAGGCTCACGCAGCACAGTGACAGCACGTTGCGACTCCAGCCAAATTAACCAGCAGCAGCTAACATGGCATTTTGTTTTTAGCCAGTGGCGATGGTGTACATATTTAGTAAATGATATAAATGGTTACAAAACACGTTACAAATAACGAAATGAAAGCCTGTTAAAATAAATAACATACGTAGCTCAGTCCTAATTAAAATAAATACCTTAAATGTGAAAAAGGCCAGCAACAGCACAGATGGCTTAGCAGCAGTATTTCGACGGAACCACTTCCACAGCGGCTCCAAACTCGTCCACCATCGATCTGTATGTGTGGAAGGTTGTACTATCGCCATTAGTGTAAAAGGTAAATCAAGGTCGCCGTTCACGAAAATGATGTCAGTTTTTTTCCAAATGACGAGCCTCGCTCGCGCTGTCGCGCTCGCTGCGGCTAACTACATAACATCAGAAAACGCAACCAAAAACTTAGCCGGAAAACTTCACGCGCCGGAATCTAGATAGGTCGGCCATCTTGCTTGGAGCTTCTGCGGTAGTGGACCCCAACTTTTTCCCATCCCATTTTTGGGGCAAAGGCTTCGTTTGTCCCTCACATATTATTTAAACTTGCATTCTTTGGTCTCAATTATCGCCTCTGCTTGTTCCCCACATTGGCAGACTTTCCTTTACACAAGTCATGGTGCGTCACCTTGTGCAGATTGTATAGTGCAGAAGGAGCCGTTAACAAACTTCTATTCCTGCCACCTTCAATAGACCTAACGACTGTTTCGTAGTATTTGAATAATTCAAAACTTAATACTGTACCAATGTTCGGCGCAAAATGCAGCGCGAAACCAACACGATTCAAAGTTATCTCCTAAACTAACAACACGGTGATACATGTCCTTGTACCGTAGTACGCAAGACCAGATAACACATTTGACACATGAAATCAACATCGTGAAACAATGTTAACAATTAATAATAAGGCCATTGTACAGGGATGCTCGTCGGTGTCATTAGGCGCTACGAAGCTACTAATCTCCTGATAGTCACCTGATCTGGTAATGCAATCGCAAATCGAGGGATTATTACTCTCACTGAAGTAAAACTCACCATTGCTACGTACGTGTTGTGTTTGCAAAAGCGTAAAATTCAACAAATCCCATAAAACTTCGTAAATATTACATTATTGACTCGGTTTACTCCAGTTATCATCGTTGGACCGTTGGATCAGCTGCTGAAGATCAGACGACGACACTTACTGGCAAATATTGTATATAAATAGACGCCAGCCAGGCTTTTTAAATGCTGCATAGTGGCGCCACCTGGTGGTCAGTAAGTACAAAATCGCTGTAGGAGCTGCGATAATAGCTTGATATTACCATGATAAAAGGAATTTGTTTCTCCATGGGTTTGAGTGATTAAATGTCATACACATCAGTACCTTCCTAAAGCACCGAACAGAACGAACAGAACGCACCACTGTTACAGACAGTTTGGCTCCAAACTTGACGTCGCGCGTGCGCAGTGATGTTACGTCAGCCGTTCAGTACCTTCCTAAACTACAATACAGCTCAACGAGCTCAGCAGCTTATTGATACGTCATACCTTCACCCCGACCAGACCTAGCTAATGGATTTAACTAGGATTGGCTAATAGATGTGACCAGGCAAGAGCAATGCCAAATTGCGAACCATCTGAGGGAGGTGGATTGCTGGGATGGAGGTTTGAGCATACGCGAGCTAACAGTTTTGACGAAACGGATTCGTCGCTGACGATGTTGACGTCTATCAAGCCGCATCAACACGGATATTAGCAGGGAATGTGCCAAACTGTCACCAATAGTGGTGCGTTTGGTTCGCTCTGTTAGGTTGTTTAGGAAGGTACCGATTCATAGGACGTGGGAGCTTGGACTAACTAAAAGCCACCCCTAATCTCGATAGTGTCCGACCTACTGCCGCGGCAATAGCACCGCCAGTTCGAAATTCATTGGGGCCCGAATGCAGTCTGCATATAACATTTTACGCAGACAACCAGATCCCAAGAAAATGATGATTTTCAATTTTTCTTATTTTTCAAATTACGTACCTTGGTCGCGCTTGCTCAATGTTGATGCCTGAACCTGAAATCTGTACAGACGTTTTGATTTGGATGGTCCGTGTAAAAAAAAAATATTGGCTTGCGATACCATAATACTAATTTTTTCTCGGACCACTCCAGAACCCAAGAAAATAATAATTTTCAATTTTTCCAAAATTACGTACCACGCTCGCGCTATCGCGCTCGCTGCGGCTAATTATATAACAACAGAAAACCGCACGAAAAACCTGTCCGGGCAATCGAAATTTGACCGGCCAAAAACGTGAGCTGATGACGACTGAGATCCGATAGATGCTTCGGATCCGAACGGTTTGTGTAAAAAAAAAGTTATTTGCATGCGAGCTAGCAAACGACAGGCGAAATTTGATATCTTTATAACTTTAACTTTATTAATTAGTCAATTCGCCCATGTTGGGCATTACATGACTGAAGTTGTATACATAGAAAAATATAAGCAGCTAAATAAACAAAGTTAAACAATTCCAAAGTGCAACAGGCAATAAATATTTAAATAACTTACAACAAACAGGATGTGATCATTCAACATTCCCCCAAAATAAAAAACACTCTACTCAATCCTTCCCTCATTTTTGACTTAATTTTTTTTTCTCATCTTCTACACCCTATGAGTAGGAAAATACAAGTTCAGGTGAAATATTTTGAATATGTGCATCAAGTTTATTTTTAACGGAATTGACAGTTGGGGCCGACACCACAGATTCAGGCAAGTTGTTCCAAATGGGATGTAAGCGGGAGAAGAAAGTGTGCCTGACCCATTCGTGTTTATGGTATGATATTTGAGTTTTAAAGTGTAGCCACGTGTAGCTTCATACGTTTGTAACTGGAAGTGTTGGGAGACAGTGGGGCCACCAAAGTTAAGTTTCAAAATTTTGAAAAGCGTAACAATCCCACCCCGAACATAAAGCCACCGGACAGATGGAACTTTAAGATATTTCAGTCTTTGCTCGTAAGTCAGGTATTGGAGATTAGTTACTCGTTTGGAGAAACGGCGTTGTACATTTTCCAGAGCTGTCATGTCTTTTTTGTGAAATGGCGTGGCGTTCGAGATTAGTTTGATACCAAACCAATCTCGAACGCCACGGAAATAGGCACCAAAAATCTATAGCGTATTCGATAATGGGACGTACGAGCAGAGGCGCCTCAAGCCTTAAAAATGTGGTGGGGCCATGTTACGAAATCCCCCCACCCCACCCAACCCCCCCCCCCCCGAATTTTTTTTTTTATCAAGTCTGGGTAATGTAATCTGGACAAACACTTGGAAACAGATCCCAAGGGTTTTTTTTTTAAACCGATTAATAAAAATAGAAAAAAAAAAACATTTACATAAGTATATGCCCGACAGTGAGTGGAGCTGGGCCCCAGACTGATTTGATTTTTTATCGGGAAGATGCTGTGTCATGATTGGTCGGTTTTGGCTACCTAAATTAAAAACTACAATAAACTTTTCATAATTTCTTTAATTTTCATTACTAGTACTACCAAACCATCACCCTCGTAAATTCTTGTATTCACTTTTTCCTGCTTTTAGTAATAAATGCCTGATGTGTTCAGCTTACATCGCTTCGCAAGCGTAGTTTCGGTGTGTTCGGAAAGTCACGTCAGGCAATACAATGTATAAGAACAAACATCTCAGTGGCTGGACGCTAAGAACCTACGTCAAGATACGCAAACAGTTCACTTCGTTTTAAGCATGGGGCCAACTTGCAGCCTAACTAACTAAAACTATGTAAAGTCACTGAAACGTAAACTAACAAACTATTTTGAATGGTCTTTCACCGAACAAATCAAGACAAATAAGCCAGACTAGCAATGAAAGCATACTATAGAGCGATTTTTAATAGAAAAAGTGGTGGGGCCAAACAGACTAAACTGCAAAAGTGGTGGGGCCATGGCCCCCCCGGCCCCCCTGGCTCCGGCGCCTATGCGTACGAGAGCAAAGTAAAGTCGAAAATAAATATCTTTGTGACGCGAAGTAATTGTACGCGTAATTGTATCAAACATTAATAGCGATAAACTGTCGGAAATTGACCAAATACTCGTGCGTGGGCAACACCTGAAGTCGAAGTACTTTACCTGTGTTCAATTCAAACCAAAGAAGATCGATAATTGGTACGATAATTGGCTCTGTGTCGATTAATCTTTGATTCAAACCGTATTCGGTTCGTTACAAGAAATGAGAACCATGGAAAAAGATTCAGCCAATTCAGTTAATAAATTATATAGGACACTATCGGTACCTTCCTAAACGACCTAACAGAGCGAACCAAACGCACCACTATTGGTGACAGTTTGGCACATTCCCTGCTAATATCCGTGTTGATGCGGCTTGATTGACGTCAACATCGTCAGCGACGAATCCGTTTCGTCAAAACTGTTAGCTCGCGCATGCTCAAACCTCCATCCCAGCAAACCACCTCCCTCAGATGGTTCGCAATTTGGCATTGCTCTTGCCTGGTCACATTTCTTAGCCAATCCTGGTTAAATCCATTAGCTAGGTCTGGTCGCGGTGAAGGTATGACGTATCAATAGGCTGCTGAGCTCGTTGAGCTGTATTGTAGTTTAGGAAGGTACTGAACGGCTGACGCAACATCACTGCGCACGCGCGACGTCAAGTTTGGAGCCAAACTGTCTGTAACAGTGGTGCGTTCTGTTCGCTCTGTTCGGTGCTTTAGGAAGGTACTGCTTGAATCCGCAGTAGCGCTGTTACTCGGTGGAAATTTGAGTGACCCGCGCTCGTCCATTACCGAGGCAAGAACGGGTCGATATAGTCAAGGTTAATTTAAATATTAGATGAAATATATATGGAAGCATCCTTGGTATACAGGGTGTTCGGAAATTTGTGTCAAATATTTTGAGGGTCCGCTGTGTGATCAAAGATACGAAGAAAAAGTCCTATAAACATGGGTCCGGAAATGCACCAGTCTTTAGTTACAGCCCCCCCCCCC
>JAHWFP010203622.1:0-14101 GCA_023313725.1 Lithobius niger
TTACGAGACTTAAAAAAATAAAAACTCCTGTACGGTTCAAAATTGAGTCGGTTCGTGTGTCTACGTGCAGCTTACTTCAGGTATGGACCAAAGAAATTCTCTAACTCGACATAAGCGGATCCGAAGCAACAAACTTCGTAACACTACTTAGACACCCCTGACGTCTGAGTCACCTGCCCAAGAGCAGAAACATTATTTTTCAGTGTTAATGTCACGAGGCATAGTTTTTTTTTTTTTTTTTTTACATAAACGCTTTCATTCCCGAGTTACATTCCGAAGCTTAAAAAAATAACGAACGCAGTGTTTTTATCAGCTTCGGAGAGTAACGAGGGGGTTTGAAGAACATTATTTTATCAATGTTTAAACTATGCTCCAGTGGCACTTGTAACCCTGGGTCGAATCGGCTAATTAGGGTTACCAGATCAGCTCGGGTCACTGGGTTGTGGGTCAACCAATTTTCGGATTACTGGTCTAAAAGAGTAAATCGATCCGTTCTGTACTGGATGGAGGCATGGGCAAGTTGCCTTACAATGCAGGTTGCATAGCATAGGTTGATCGTTCAGTGCTTCTTTGGACCACAGAGTGGTAGGATGATATAAAAGAATTACAGTCCTGGGGACTAACTCAGCAAACCCCCCAACATCCCAATCATTCATTTTCAGCATCCAGCGTTGACAATGTTAGGTTTTTTTTCATCATTGCTTTATCTCATTCTTGTGGTGGGATACAATACCGTATAGCCCTGCACATAAATGATGTAAATTCTACAGAACTATACTATAAATTCGACTATTTAGGAATTACCAACGGATGTGGTAGCATGAGTCTCTTCACAAGCATGAGAGCGGCTTCCTATAAAAAAGAAGCAGAACACATTTGGTTCTAAAGAAACTGAAAAAAAAAATCGACAAATATTTTGAAAAAAAAACTAAAAAATGTCTCACAACACAAGATTCTCATCCGATTCACATGAACGTAGTTACTTTGTTCCAACATTGGATAGTCTGTAATCTATTCCACATTATGTTTTGCAGGAAACTGAGTGTATGACGCCACGTTTCCTTGCACATAAGTGAAAAAAGATGCGGATATCACACTTGTACACTCTATACAGTTACTGTTGAGTCTACGAGTGGGATATTTAAGTGTTCTTGCACTTGTAGTGGAAGGAAACATGGCGTCATACATTCAGTTTCCTGCAAACATAATGTGGAACAAGCTATAGCGCGTGTTGGCTATGCATATTCAAGACAAATCATCCCGTAGTAACCGAGATAGTCAAAGAAAAACAAATCAAGAAAAAAACTAAACCGGAAATACTTAGTGGATAACAGCGCTTTATTTAGCGATCAACTCTTGTGTTTGTTGCCTATCTGGATTGAATACGTAGTCAGGTTGTTCTAGGTGGTTGGCATCCGTTCGTTTTTTTACAGATACGCACCAACAACGAAGTCAGCAATCAAATTACGACCAAACATTTTCTCTACTGGTTACTGACTGGGTACTCTCAGGCACTGGTATATGGCAAGCAATTCCGTCTTTTGTTACAGAATTACAGATATCTTTAATTTAATTGAAGATATTTGCAATTCTTTTAACGATATCTGTAATTCTTTAAAGATGTCAAAACACATTTGCAGATATCTGTAATTCAATTACAGATATCTCTAATTCAACTACAGATATCTCTAATTCATTTAAAGATATCTGCAATTCATTTAAATATATCTGTAATTCGCGGTATTTAAAGATATCTGTAATTGAATTGCAGATATCTGTAAATGAATTACAGATATCTTTAAATAAATTGTAGATATCTTTAATAAATTACAGATGTCTGTAATTGAATTAGAGATATCTCTAATTCTGCAATAAAAGACGTAATGGCTTGCCATACTGGTACACCCAGTATGTGACCCCGAGTCGGATATCGAATGACTCGGCAGTAATGGGGCGCCATCTGTCGCTCGCTTCTCAAACCACACAGCGGAGGAAGTAGCAACGGAAATGCTCTCGAGGCAACGTCACACCCTGTCAAGAACCCGGATACGAAAGCGAAAGTTACAAGTTACGCAGAAACAGCGCTCCAAGTCCCAGGCTCTCATCCGTACGTGACATGCGGGTGACGGAAAAATTGGCGTTTTCAATAATTTGAATTAATTGCTTTCGCTTAGGTACTAGTTGTTAACGAAGTGTAGTTGTTAATCCAAGCTAGCACCAAAAAAAAAAAAAAATAGTTTTCATTTTTTTTAATTAATTTGTTTCATTCTTGTATGGATTCAAAACTTCCGTAGACAAATCCTTGCGACGATCTACCTTGCTTCTGTTCAATGCCATTTAACCGAAGACACCGTATATATATTATCACACGTACGACATGCATATAACTATTTTTACACGCACCGTCTGCATCCCATGAAAATGATGATTTTCAATTTTTCGAGTTTTTTTCCAAATTACGTGCCTCCTCGCGCTGTCGCGCTCGCTGCGGCTAATTATATAACATCAGAAACACGCATGCAAAAACTTGTCTGAGGCAATCGAAACCTGGCCGGCCAAAAACGTGATCCAAATGACGCCTCGGATCTGGTGGTCCGTGTAAAAAAAAAGAAGTTATTAGCATATGCATAACTGCTTACGGAGGGAGGTACTTTTCCTAGCCGCACTCAGCCCCTATGCTTTACAAAAGTTTTTTTTTTTTTAATCATCTGCAAGAAACGAAAGGATTATCCAATAAATTTACTTTTTAAAAAGTGAAACTATGTTATATCTGTCCTAATGCATCACTATTACAAGTACAGATACTTCAGAGCACAACAAAAAACAACTAAAACAAACAAACAAACCTATGAAGTCATTCTACCAGACAACGCACAATAAGGCAACACTACCCTTAAATTCTCAGTTATATGCGACTGTGTATGACTAATAGTAGAGTTGAGTTTGAGTTTTTTTATTCAGAGCAGTAGGCCCTAATCCCTTTTTGGGTATTCTGCCCTATAGTAAAGAGTAGATGAGAGGAACAATTTACCTGGAGAAATCCAAGCGGATATCCTAGGATCTTTTACAATCCACAATCGACATCAGCACGAGACCCCACACGGTCCTGCTCGTCCCAAAAATGCCAGAGGAACTAACTGACCAAGTCAATAATGACACCAGACTGCAATATCTTGTTGTACAGTAAACCACAAAGAAATTAACTTTTTCTTTAATCACTGAACTGCAGTGCCTTCCGCGGATCGTGGACAGCTGGAAGGGCAGAAACCTCAACTCTTCGGCAGGAAACCTTAAAAAGTTTTGTTTTGAGCCGAATCATAAATAGTTTTTAGATGAAGAAACGTGTCGTTGTAATAAAGATTCGTTGGGAACCAGAAAAAAATATATAGGTTGTACGTTAATTGGTTTAACTATCAATTTTTCCCAATATTTGTAACGTAGTCTACCCAGTTCTTATTCAAGAAATAATAACGGAATAGGGTTATAAAATATCTACACGTTGAAACTGCAAATATACTTTAATCAATTTCATCGTGTATCCTCATAGATCTCGCTCTTTCTACTTCTTTCCAATCAGCAGTGGTAGTAACAACACACGCGAATGCGGACCACTACTGCCACCCAGGGAGCAGTTTTACAACTAGCGTCGACATGAAACCGAAAGTTGGGAGGAACAAAAGATGTAACGACATCACTGCCGATGGAGGGAGCCACGTCTCCTGGCGATATCAAGATAAATTTTTCAGGGCTTTACTGTTATCCTAATTCTTGTTTGGGCACTTCCACTGTTGATCTGACCTAGATATATGAATTTCCATGGGCAAATTTAGCCTACCATCTAGCATCAATACACCGCATTTTCAACAGTTCTCAGAATCGTTTTTTAAATTCTGGTGTTAAACTTCAGTTCATAAAAAAAAAAGACAAAGAAATTCTTTCATTTCTATTTCGATCGTGCTACCATGCAGAAGAAATATATATTTACCTCAAGTACAAGAAATGTGAGCAAGTAGCAAGTACTTTCCATTGGTTATGGTCGGCTGCCAATGAAGTGGACACCTGATCGAATTCAACGACCTCCTAAGGACTTACAAACAAGTTAAAAAGTCGTATAAAGATTCCAACAGAATACTCTTTTTTTCCTCCTCGTTCACATTTGGGGGAGGTGGGATTGAGGCTTAATGGCGCGTCAACAGCCAGGTCATTAGCACCATCCTCAGTCACAGTACAGTGGTCCAGGTTGCCACTGCGCCACACATTACAGAAATGTTAAACAAACCCCAAATCTAGATCTTATAGATCTGTACCTCCTGTAAAAAGTTTAAAACTCGAACAGGAGGACTGACTTACATTTGCCTCATCTGTTGATTGGTAGTACTTAAGTTGCAGGGAAAGGTTTAGTGTTTATCATCTCTTACCAACAAATAATGCACTTTTTTCTTAAAAACTGTACATCCCTTATCTTGTATATGGAGCCAATTGACAAAATGGACTCACACTGGAGGAACACACTATGGCTGCTAGTACGCCTCGTATTATGAATGTTGTTACAAATTTTAACGAGATGGAAAACAATGGAAAACCTGGTTTGACGGTTTACCAGTTAGTTGAGGGTGGTGGTGCTAGTGTCACTTTTAATATGGCGGATCGTGTGTTACTGTGTGTGGGGGCTCTGTTTCTGTGTTTCATCATTTTTGTTAAGTATTTTCGTCTTGTGAAAGGTCTTAGTGCTTGTTTTATTGCTTCATACCCATTTGTAACATTACTTTTGGTGACCAAGCCGGGATTTAGACCGAAAATTAAAGTTTGTGGTTGCATATGTTACCGTTGGTTTTGCCAGTCGAAAGGCAGTTTTATTGGTGCTTTTTACTTCATCTTGAAATAGTCCAGAATGTCAATACGAATTCTTCCATCTCTTCCTATGAATCTACCTCGGGTTCCACAAAGAACTGACGTTTACTTTGCAAGAGATGAGCTTGTAGCAAATTACGTGTAATAATCTTCAGCGTTGTATTGTGACTGTCGAGAGTTGAGATTATGCTGATTATCCATCGGCAGATCGAAACACGCAGAATTCTTACACTTTTGGGTACTATTTATCTAGGTATTTTGTACAGACTTTTTCAACACCAAATTTTAGTTGCGAAAAATCCTTTCACACTGCTGTTATTAAATGTTTTCTGTTTAACATGGCATATTCTAGTTGTTAAAAAGCCTTACACACACTGCTGTTGTTGAATTTTTGCTGCTTAACACACACTGCTGGTTGTTAAAAAGCCTATTCAACCAATGATAACTGAGATAGCCTAGGGCCACCAACATTTTCAAAACATTTTCCAACATTCTTCATTTGTTTTTCTGGCATTCAAGTTTTTTTCAAAAAGGCCGTGTTTTTTGTTTGTTTCTTTTATCCTTACCCAAGACCTTTTCTGATTTTAAGATCCCGTATGGGTTCTGATATCCAAAGGCAGAAATGTTGTCCTCTCTGGCTGCCTTACTTAACCAGTAAAAACTTAAACAGTCACAGGTTTTTAAAGGACACCAAATGTGACACTGTCGTATTTAGCTTCTTATAGCTTGTTTTAGTCGGTATGTACCCAGCCTAACTGCTGGAATGTGACTAGCAATATCTTGACTGGAAGATCAGACAGTATTAGTCATGTCTGTGTAACCACCCGCTGAATGAACAAGACTTGTCTTGTGCCAAGATGTTTTCGATACAAAGATTCGATCAATTTTGTCTGAAATTTGTCTCGAGAAGCATCACACAAAAATGCTAGTTCCAGACAAAATGGGAAGTTTTGCGTGATTTCTTCACACATGTCTGGTCGAGTCTTCTCACAGGGGTTCGTTACGTCATACTCTAGCTAGAGCGTCAAGCCAAAAAAAAAAAATAGTAATAATAGTGTATTTTGTAACGAGCCCCTGTGGCCTCCACAAACACGTTGTTCCAGCCCTAACCGCCCAACCTGGTCTGTCACAGTCCAGTTTGATTCGTCTAGAATTGTCTCATACAAATGTACATTTTGAGGTCGAAGGCCACATTTAATAATGCTGAAACCGTCATCCAATTTCTTTGCTAGAGAATTTTTGTTTTCTTTCCACAAAACGAGGACCATGCTCGACTTACACTGAAAAGACCATACTTTTCTATGCATTAATTATATAAATCAAAGATTTACTCGTCGCTGAATGGTCACCAACAAACAAACCACAGATCTATGTATATCTCGCTTAGAGGAAACTGTTTACTTCATTCTCGTTATGCCCGTGTTAGGGCAATTACGTCATCTTCGTTAATCGTCGGACTTTTACGGAAACACGAAGCTGCTTCTCGTCAGGATTCGGAGCTTCTCACTATATTCGAGCATCCTGCGTGAAATAGCGTTTGCAACATTTACATTGGTTAGTGCGCATGTAGCAAAAGCATTTCTCACGAGGGAAAACATAGGAAAATAAATGCCTTTGCAACATTTACACGTATCTGAAGTAAACTTGCAAAACTGAGCCATACAGGAAATCCAACCGGTAGGAATGTACCTTTAACTTCACTTATGAGCGGCATAAAAATTAGGTTTATGCCTACTTAATGGGAAATACCAACGCTGAAGCAAACGAATTGAATTACAGGCAGGATGACGAAATACGATGGGGGCTAGTATCACCTTAGACTTAACAGGTACCACTATGCCAAATAGAAAAAACATCGTAAATCGAAATTACTTCTTTAATCGTAAATCGAAATCATAAATCGAAACCGTAAAAAGAAATTACTTCGGAAAATCGCTTTGCATAAAGAAAACAAAAATTCTCAAACCGAATGCCATTTCTCAACTTCTTAAACTCAACTCCTTTTCAGCAAATTTCCCTCGACTACTGGTCTCGGGAAATTAAATCTGGAAAAAAGTTTCCTGCTAACACGCACGAATTATCGATTTCATAGAAGCATTCGGGGTAGTATAGCTGATAATGTCTTATTGGATGTGGGTATACAGGCCGGCCTAACTTTTCCCCCCTTGTCTAGCCTACTATGGGTGAAGTTATGGATTGGGTCATCAGTCTAGGAATGCACGCCAGTTTCCCTACTTCCAATAGAGAAATATTGTATTGTTAATATTTCTTATTTAATTACTTATGTTTTTTATTGATCTCTTGGTGCCTTGAGCCAGCTTTATAAAGTTCACAGCTGAACAGGATCAATGATTAACTTTAAATAAATATGTTACTAATCAGGAGGTGTAAAACTCAGCATCCGAACTGTTAACATCTTTAATGTCGGTCTGAGACTACATACCATGGCAAAAGTGTGTTTCCAGGCGCAACGTGAGCTTTATGAGGGTTTCCCACAAATCGAGCAAGCACAGCCCAGTGGTTAGCATTTTCGTCACTGAACATAATGAATGTCGGCTCGAATCCCGCGACTGATCCAAGGGAGGTCAAAGAGCCAGGATCAGATCCAACAGTTGCAGAAGAAATCTTGGCATTCTCTCACACTACTGTCACCAGGAAGTTTACCTGGGTCTTGTTTGCTGCTACCGCTACAAGTTCTAAGCGGCTACTTCTGACAACTAAGCTGAGCACTCCCACCACTTAACAACCATGACCACCTAGAGTATGCTTTCAGAAAAATGTTTTGTTGGTTAATAATCGTTCTTCAACTATTCGACAAATAAGTGTTTGTTTGATACTATGGTACTATGGTACTTTGATACTATGGTACTAAGAAAATATTGTTAAACGTAATTTGCTGCCATAACAAGTATTTTTGTCACTTTAACAAAACCTTAAAGCAACATCCGGCCTGCTTTATAACAGCCACGTGCAGTCATGTTTCCGCGCGCTGTCGTCTCGAGATTCGGCGTAGTAATACTACAACGTCATTTCCGCCATCGTCTTCTCGTGATCACGTGAATGACGTGGAACGACGTCTGGCCTAGTAGACGAATTGCGGGTCACGTGACAGCACTGACGCAAAAGCTGTTTCGTCACAATAGAAACAATGAAGCGTCATGGTTATCGTAGGCGCGTAAAGGATCACATACGTGCGGGACGCAGTAAATAAAATTACCAATATTCAACAGAAAATCTCGTAGCCGCCACATTTTAAAACGGATTTTTAGCTAGGGATTGACTAACGGAAAGTAAATAATTTTTTGGGGCCGTACTTGATGTGGTGGATCGAGAAAAATGGCGGTGGGAGGAATGTACCTTTAAATTCTTCACGTCAACAGAAAGGTTTAGGTGGCATCACCAAACAGAAGCTGAAACAAAAAAAAGTGCAAATTCCATCATACTGAGCCAAATAAACAATCATTGAAAGGCAAAATTAGTCTACTCCAATCTTGCAGAATCATATTTCTGCAAATATTAAGTCTGCCACCATTCTGCACTCTTTCCGGAAAGAACTCTTTACATAAACCTTGCAAAATGACTCCACTGTTATGCCGTAGGGAGCCATCACAATTTAATTATATTATAAAAAATTGTCTACCTGGTTAATTCACAAAATTTTTTTTTCTTTTTCCTAGTAGCTTTTCTCTTTCTGTTGGTGCTTTTCGTTCTGTTCGTCCCCACCTTATCCGTCTTCCTTGTCATGTTTCGTTTTTTTCATGTTTGTTTTTGTCATGTCGGTATGTCTTTACCACGTGTCTCGTTCAACCGGCGCTGATTTTTGGACTAATTTGTTGTCATTTTAGTTTTATTTCCTTTGGCGTTAAAAAGACCTCGGTCTTATCACCTGCTGTAGTCTCATACGTAAATATACCACCCAATAAAAGCCACTTCTGATTTTAATTCTGATGCTGGTTCAAGTCAAGGCAACTGTGTAATTTTTATTTTCAATACACTTCTACAATTTAAATTAATAATAATAGTATAGGTCAGAAGTGGCATGAAAGTTGCATCTCCAACTCAATTCTGTCCCACGTTTCACCGTTCGTACCCACTGCTGCCAGTAGTCGAACGTGTCCGTTTTTACTTTTGCGAAAAAATAAAAATTATGCCGTGTACGTTTTTACTTAATATATATGTGTGAAAAATATCCCTTGTGCCGCGTGTAGTCCAAGCATGTGTCAATTTTCAAGAACTATCGTTTAAACGAACTTAAAACGAAGAAGGCATTTTGTTTCTCGATCCAAGGCCGACTGGAGTAGAAATTGAATGTCTTGCTTTCCGACTCTAGGTCAGTTCTCGCACGTGCCAGGAAGTTAAAGCCTCTTAGCATTGCTTTGGTAAAATAAGATTTTGTCCATGTTAACTCAACTGGCGTGGAGCCAGGAGCTAAAATCTGCTGCTTCTCTCGCAGACGGCCTTGTGAGAAGTGTAGGACATTTATTCGCTTCAATATGGATTTGTTCTGTGGAGTAGATTACAAAAAAATCCACGAATATTTTAATTGCAACATATCAAACAAAATTACGGTAAAGAAAAGTGAAAAACTATACACCAGACAAAATACTAATACCATGAACAAAGCAAATAAAGTTTCTTTAAAGTTAAACCTGTAATAACCATGTTTTAATACATGTGTTTACTTTCCTAATGATAAACTGATTCATTAAATCGTCAGGGATATTATTAAAGAATTGAAGAATTCTATAAGCGCTGCGTTTTTCCCCCAAGTTATTCAAAACCTGAAGCACATTGTATCTATAAGTAGTAGTTTTACTTAATAAGTTAAGGGTTATCATCTTTTACTTGTTTAAATTCAGTATTAAAGTAATTTTCACATATGGTGACACAGTCTTGGTGTTACTATAATATTCTGTATCTATTGATTTTGGGAAATATTTTTAGTATTAAGCCTTTCTTCGTTCGTAAATAAAATTCCATTTATTTTATTTTGAAGCTTTTGCAACATATCCAGAAGATTTTGTTTACCATGACCATAAACCTCAATACCATATCGTAAAAATGCTATCAATCCAAGCGTAGTACAGATTCCTTTTAATTTTATGAACATTAAGAATATTTTTAATCCTTTACAAAACTAGGCACAATTTGCCTCAGTTTAATCGGTAAGCTTTATATACGATCGAAAGAATCACATAGTAATAGGGTCACACGCACGTTCAATCGGTTAGGTTTTCATCTACGCGCTATGTCATAGTGGCCCATAATTCACCACCGACGCCATTAGTGTTCAAAGGGTTTTATGGTTTGCCTTTCCACCACCAGATGGAAGCACGTACCGGCTTGGCGAAGGCGCGTACCGAAGAGAGCGCGAGCGAGAGAAAGAGAGAGGGAGAGAACGCGAAGGAAGGAAGGCGCTGACAGGCAGGCGTGAGCAGCAGTGACCCGCGGGCAAGTTGCTCTAATGGACGGTAGTGCTTACCCGTGTAGCGCTCGTCAGCCGAGAAAAGGAATCAATTTTCATTAAGCCAACAATAAAAGCAAAGAAAGTAAGCGATCGGTCGGCAAGAGAAGAAGACCCTTCACGACGATGAATTGACTGGCGCCAATATTCCACGACGACCATGGCCAAGATGGCGCTGGTCCCTGGCGGTTGCGAAAGGTGAAGGAGACGACCAAAGAAAGACGGAGCAAAACCAAGATGAGAAAGAAGAAGAAAAAAAAGGAACGGAGGCAGAGACATTTTTTTGCTGACCGGACCTCGTTGCGTAGGCGTAATGCCGCTAAAACGAACAGATTGGGAACCAGATTTTGGCGTCCGTCCACTCCTCCTATCCTCCACCTTCCCCCGTCTAGTCGGGGGAGCCTAAGGAACATGGTGGACGACGTAAGGCGACAAAGAAAAGCTGGCAGAAAGAAGAAATGCAAAACGAGGGCAGATCAGGAGGACAAATACAATAAATATTCACGTCATTCAAGCCACATCTTTCTTCAACGGAGCAGATCGAGGGGAATGAATGGACGTGGGTAGAGCGAAAAAGTGAAACTGTCCAATTGAAATCATTTTTTGATAGAATTGGAAGACGGTGGAGAGTACACCGTGGCTACATAGAGCTGAGAATAAACAAATAAACAAATAAGCTGAGATCTGTTTTCATTTGTACGCACCAATTAACTACTACTGTATATAAAAGTCTTAAAAGGCCTCGAATGGGGTAGAGAAAAAGAGATACTGTGTGTCTTCAGTTATTAACCCTTTACTGTCCATGATAACGGACATGTTTTTTTTCCCGTCTGTCCGTCGCGAGATTCGAACCACTGTTCACTTGATTTGTTTTCTGGGATGCAGACCACCGGGCTGTGGTTGCTCGCTTTGCCCGGGACCCCTCACAAAGCTCGCACTGCGCATTGAGACTTAGTATTTTTTTTTCCCGTTTGGTAGCCGGCCACTTCAGTAGCCAATGGGCAGGAAAACCCTTATATAGCAAAAGGTGAGCTACGGAAGTGTAGGTACTGACTCAGAACACCAACACCGAGAAGAAAGAAAGCTCAAAATAAAGTTCTAACGTACACTTGCGAGAATCACAAGGGTATGAAAATACAAACTAAAAATAATTAAAATCTTTAATCCGGAAAAACAGTCGAACCCAGTGCTTAATTTTGACCGGAACGGTCCACAACACTGTTCCGGTTCTTTTTTCAAAGTCAGGTTTGGCATTCCATTGATTTAAGATAACCAGTCACCAGTTCTGAATATTAGAGATTGTTTCATTTTAACAGTACACAGTCTTCAACTTGCTTGAAATTAACATTTCCCTTATCAAATCACTTTAATTCAGCTCAAACGTTGATACACACTAAATTAAATTATTTTCTACTATTTACAGGCTGAAAAGTTGCTATAGCCTCTCCTATTCGCGCGATGCAATAAGTTTAGAGCAGCTAGTTTAGCACAATTAGGAATATCCAACGCATGGTAATTGTGATAGGTTGACGTTGGACATTTTTTTTTTGGCGTTTGTCACATGCAGATGAATAAAAAACATCCTTACCATTTTTTATAACCAATACAGGGCAGCTTCTGACCAAGTTACTCAGTCGAAAAATCGGTTTTTTACTGTGATTGGTGGTTTTTGTTATTCTTTCTGGTGAAGGCACATAGTTTTATTTTTTAATGTTTCGTAAGAGCCTGCACGTGGAGTAAAAGTTGTCATCCTTTTATCCACAATTTTGAAAGTTTTCTATAATAATAATAATAATAAAAATAATAATAATAAAACCTTTGGTGCTAGAGCACACAGGCCTGAAATGGACCCGTGGGTCGCTAACGATCAGCCCAAGGTTGTTAAGCACAAAGAAAAAAAAATCAAGATGTACTAATGAAGCAAGAGAGTTGTAAAGTTAAAACTAACAGAACAATGTTCTGCGGTCAAGTTAAAAAAGATAAAATAAATAAAATATAGAATCATGGCAACAATATCAGTCACAAAGATCCAGAATGGCACTAACAAAAGTTAAAACAACATACATAAACTACATAAAATGAGACAGGTACTTAGACAAATCTACAGTCCGCAATTTCGTCTTAAAACTAAAAGAATTTAATGAGGCAGCCGCGTCACCAACTCGCCAGATAGATCATTCCGCACCTTGACAACCCTCTTAACAACAGTTCTACAGTCAGTGTGGAACGTTCCAGAAACATGTGTGAAAGCATGACCTCGCGTACGTTTATTAGCACGCAGCTCGAAAAATCGGCAGAATTCAACATCAACCAGACCTTGCAGTAAAGAATACGTCAGATACAAATCAGCCTTCAGACAGCGTAATTCGAGCGAATCTAATTTCGTTAACTCTAAGCCTTCTTCTAGCCACTTTACTCCACAAAACTTTGTTTTATACAACTTGCGAAGTAGCCTACCAAAACAATACAATAAGCAGTAGAAAGGGAAACGGAGAAAACTTGAGTCCGAAACTCGACTTGTAAAATGCATTAAATATACACGAACCTAACCTTTCAGCTGTCTTGGGAGCCATTCACGAAGTAGCTAAACGTATAAACTTGTACAAATTTACCAAATAAAAACAATTTGTCTTATGAGGTTTTGTATAGGTTTTTGCCCGCTTTCCGAGTGCTGAGGTATAACAATAATGATGTATAAGTCGGCCTTTGAATGTAGTGATATCATTCAACCAAAGAAAGGCCGCCAAGGTAAGTACTATTAGCCAAGTTAATCGCACCGACTAACAGTTTGAAAGTTCAATAAAAAATAGAACATTGCTACTCGCGGTAGTAATCTTCAAGTAATCATTTAACGTCCAAAGTATTATTCGGAACGATCACTTGGTTAATAGCATTAACCTTGGCGGCCTTTCCCTGGTTGAATGATATAATGATCTTCTAGACAATCTTTCGGCCTACCATGAGCGAATCTTTTTGCAGTTCAAATCTTAGGGGTTTTCCAAGTTCCCTTTCTAGACTTTTTCTGTTTTTAAAGTGCTGATCAGTGAAGACAAGTATTACTTTGTAAGTCGCTCACATCATTCAACCCAACAGTGGTGACTTGGAGAAAAGGAGTCTTTGGACTCCCTAAAGTGTGAACTGAATATAAACGGTGGTTATCTAACATCATAATTTACTAGCATCCTTTTCAATAAAGGGCACAACTTCCTTGTTGTTTGTTTGTTTGTTTGTAGGGAGCACGAACCCAAACCGGGTTAGCAGCCAGACTACGATGAGAGGGTAATTTAGCTAGAGAAATCCACGCGGAATCCACGCTGCACCACGACGAACCTTCCTGTAAGGTTACAGATACTGCAGTGTTGCTGTACTGTTTAGTCCATGTGAAACCTTACTGCTGTATCCAACCATTGTACACGCAAATACAATGAAAGCCATAGGTCTAGTTACAAAACTTTAATTCCGAAACAAAGGAAGAGGAGGGGGGGGGATTGAGGCTTAATGGCGCGTCGACAACGTGGTCACTAGCGCCAACCTCAGCCACAGTGCAGTGGTCCGGGTTGCCACTGCACACATTACATTACACACATTACAGAGATGTTATTCAAGCCCCTAATCTAAATCTTGTCATACATCTGTACCTCCTGCAAAAATTGAAAAACACCGGACAGGAGTACAGACTTATCGCCCAACTGACGCGCAATGTCATGCGGAAGATGGAAACGATGACGAACACCATCAGGATGGCGACAATCAACAAGGAAGTGCCGGACCGTAAGTGGCCGTCGA